>DWFO01000304.1:0-22225 GCA_018246595.1 Mimoniades nurscia nurscia
CCCCCCACGACGCTCCTGCGAGCTCTAGGACGTGGACCCGGTCTCACGGCGAGAGAGGTCGAATTTCAAACCACTATGTTATCATGGCTATCAATGCTAGCGTGGCAGACTATGGCCTTAACCCTCCTATGCTGAGAGGAGACCCATGTTCCAGCAGTGGCACGAGAAAGGGTAAAAAAACAGTATTACGAAATTTTCATAGCAATAGTTGGGAGTTAAGTCGTTCATTTGTATTTTTACTAGACTTATATATCTATCAGTGAATAAAGTCCGACGGCGCTGTGATAATACGTGTATTCAGCACAAAGAATTCGATATATAATATATCGATATATATAAGGCAACCAGAAATATAAGTAATTTAAATAGAAAAAATATGGAAGTTTTAAATTTATTTATATATGAATCTGAACGAACAAACAAGGTAAAAATACTATACAGAAAAAAAAACTGTGAGTACAGCTAATTTCTAAGAAAATTTATTCCATTAGAACTGTCGCCTAATGATGGTGGTTCACGCAAACTTCTACAATTAAACAATATAGAAAAATTAATGACGAAATATGAGCCCAAATTACATAATGTTATTGTGTACAAGGATATAAAAACAGAAAATCAAAGTATAGAATGATGACCAAAATTATTTTAGCAAGGAACTTATCGTGTTTAGCAAACTTGTGAATAAAAAAAAACATGACTACTTTTACAATTACTAGCACAGTGCTGTTAAAGACGTGACATGAAAATATACGAGATATTATCTAAGCAAAGACACACGCTAAACACGTCGACCTTGCCAAAGTGATCCGTTATGTTGCGTAATCGACGTCGTAGAGGCTCCATGGCGCACTAGATTACAGATACGGCTCCGAATGTATCTATCTACATATGTGTTCAGCACATTGTCACGATGTCAATTTTCTTTTAGAATGGAACGAATAAAGTTGTGTCAATACTCAACATGGATTCGTTCTGCCTGTTCTTTAGATATTGTATGTGTATTGCGAATGTTTAAATATATATGGTAGGTATTGTTTTGTTTGTACCTATATTATCTTGTCACTTTTATTCTAGAAAATTCGGTGAACACACAATCATTCCGTATTTGCGAAAAACTATATAGGAACAACATTGTTCCAAGAGTCGTAGAGAAATTTGACACGCTGGATACGGTAAGATTTTAAGGATTTTATTAATTCAGAACAAGAATAATAAGGATTCTACAATTAACAAATTAAGAGACTAAGAATTATTACTTAAAAACTAGACGAATAAGGAGTCCTATAATTCATCTACTGGCTCCACTCGGTTACCAAAACCCTTTAATCTATTTGTGTACACTGAAGGTCATAAATTTTGCCAGCAGGGCAAAAATTTTAACGTTTTGATAACTCGAAAGGAATTATCACGTACCAAACTGCCCTTGAATATGTATGTTCATGCTTTTAATCTTTGAGGAGGTAGACAGAGGAGGGTATTATACTGCTACATTTTACCAGTTACCTTCCCGTCTCATAATGTAACAGAGGGTAAGCCTAATGCCGTACATACTCGAATATCCAGATACATAGATACCATTTTAGCATATCATAAATAACTACCAAATTTACCAATGCATGTTCATGTATTCTCCATTCCTGTTTTATTTAGACCCTAGTAACTTGCAGGTTGTACTAAATCTAGTACATCCTAATAACGTGCTAGATTACATCCACTGGAAGATGCTAACGTCCTATTTTGTCAATTACATTCCCATGGAATTTTGTACATTTATCTATTTATTTATGGATATAGAGTAGCATGTCGATAAAAACTGATCAGTGAAAATAATACGAAATTTTGTACATACTTATTTACTGTTTAGACCTTGTATATACTTATCTTCTCAAGTACACTAAAGTAGAGAAACTAAACTAGAAAAAATGTAGGTTTTGGTTATCATAAATCAGTACTTTATTCTTGCAAAGCATCCACTGAACCGCTTAAGTCTTCTCAAGTGGAAGTAATCAAAGCCGAATAAACAGAGTTCCTCGGTAGGAGGATAACTATAGACGGTCAAAATCTTATTTGTCCAGATCGAGAACTCACAACAAAATATGTTGCCTAAAAGTAACTTGGCTCGACCCCCTTCTGGGGGAGTATACGATGCGGAGCGCATAAAATATCCCGTCCCCATGACAACCAAGGGCGACAACCCTCGTTAAGGAGTACTGTTTTACTTTTTAGCCGTAAAATCTCAAGAGCTTGAGAATATACCAGTAAAACCCTAAAGTTTAGTTACACACCATGCTAGATAATGGTAGGTATAATAATTTTGTATCAGACAAAACTTATTAGATTAATACTTTTTAAGGTTTGCTCAAACAAAGGCATCGCAGGGTAAATAAAACAAAACTGACAAATGAAAACGTCCTTTAGAGGCAACCAATCTTATAAACGTAAAAAAACGCATTCTTGGTGCTTTTTGAAATAATTGTAAGTAGATGTTATAACTTTTAAATGGAGCAGTTTTATTTTATGATGACAAAAAGTTTTCAAAATAAACAACTAAAACCAAAGAAATATAGTGATTTAATCTCATCCTTTATAAGAATCGTGATAAAATTTGCTTGGCAAAATTTCTGGCAAATACTTACAACATCAACAGTTTAAATTACAGCCCCCGGGGATCGTAGATTTCCAGACGCAATAAATTTAATATCGGTTGAGCAAACGAAAACTGAGAGGACTAGAGGGTGGTTGCCTAAGGAATTATTTTCATATAAAACAAGGGTAGCTCTTGGTAACATGCCAAAAGCAACTGGTACCCCACTCAAGGCGAGCCTTTCATGCCGATATGACACACAAAGGAATGAAATATGCTAGTAAACGGTACTGAGCGGAACTTTTACCAAGTTAGTACAGGAAATACGTGTTATACAATAATAACTATCAAATTAAGTAATTCTTCATAAATGAAATTATTACGCCGTAATCGTTGATCCAACTACACTTCTTTCACTGTTCAACATATTTCCAACTGATATAAAATAAAATTTGATAAAAAGAACAAGAGAAATAAAAGATTGCGTGGACTATATAAACGTTTTTCTTTCCATCTTTTCTTTCATTTCTCCTTCCAGTATAAATACCTATATTAACTAGTCCTACTAGACTTCTAAGTTATACAGTAAAAGTAAGCTCCTAATTACAAGATGTCGTGTAGTATTAAGTTAAAACGTTTGCGACTGACGGATACCGGTAATTATCTAAGGGAAAAATAAAGGGACCAAACGAGTATCCTTTACATGCTGGCATTGGAACCGTTTCAAAGGGATGGACTTAAGCAATTAGCTCAAGTTATCCACCCGTAAAGGACAACGCCTAGGCCAATCGATGCGTCTAGACACACAGAGCCGACCACCGCAGTAAAACCTGAATGGCGCATTTAAAATTTCAAAGCGAACGTGGATACCGCCGCTGCGTCGGTTATTTTCGGTTGTCTGGCTTTTGTATCGGAATTATTCTGTGTACCTTCTCTTTGTTTATACGCGAGCATTTCTGTAACTGTTATGCTTCAGACATTCGGTTTACCACAAATGTATGTAAATTAACCGATTTTTACAAACAAACAAGCAAATTCCTAAACTTTCATGCTGTAAACAAATAGTATCATTGTAATGACTAATGTCATTGCTGTAAGTTATTTTCAGTACAATGCGTCCTTTCAGATGAAACACTCAATTCCCTTCACAATAGTTTAAATTGAAAATTATGATTGAAATCGTAGACACCGTGAGTATACGTATTCAGACTTCAAGGTCGACGTATAAAATGACCTTTTTTGCTTGTGTTAAGTTGAAATCTTTTACATTTCGGATTGTGCTACTTGCAATAGATTATATAGTAACATGTGGTTTCGGAATTGATAATATTCCAAAAATGTGTGCTTACGCTTTGTTCGTTAAGTCTAATAAAAGCAAAGTACCCAAATACATGTATAGTAATAGTCGTCTTAAACTGGTGTTGAAAAGGTCTTCGAAAGGCCGATCCCTGGATAAGGAGCGATCGAAGGCTGCGAGTTCAAGGGCGCACCCGAAGGACGTAGAAGAGAAATCTCGTTTGAGGGTTCGGTATGAAACTTCTATGTTATATCTCATAGCCCTTTGTATACCTCACAAGTAAAAAAAAGAATGAAATAGCAAAAGTAAAGCGACCCTGATTCATTATATGTGTAACCCAATTAAGAAAAGAACAAAACAGAATTACAATTTTGAGTAAACACGGTATGTTCTAACATATTCATTATTATCTTTATCAAACCTTTATATTGTTCCCTTTAGGGCTCTCAATAAACATTTGATGGATTTTTTCAGAATAAAAAAGTTATGATCTTAGGAACTGATGAACCGTAGCAAATAAAATTTAGATATTTTAAATTAAATTATACAGAAATATAATTATAAACTTGTACTCACATTCTGTAGGCGTTTAAAGTCTTCGACATTATAGTAATTGTTGCCGACTACAAACTAGCATCCATTTCACTTCACTAACACAATTGAGATTACACCATAGCTTTACAACAAATCTAATAAAAGCTTATAGAAAAATTGTTTAGAAATAATTGCTCAAAATTTTCACTAAGAAAAACAAAATGACACCAATATATTACACGTGCGAAACATCCAGATGGTATAACGAAAAAAAAAATTATCGATTCAGAAAAAATGCAAAACGCAAACTATAGTTATCAAATAACAACTTAGATACCAAGAAACGGCAGACCGCAAGATGAACCATAATAATCTGTAATAATCAACTCTACTCACGCTATCAGCATAGAAAGTATATAAAGCTAGAGTGTGAACTGAAAGACTACGATGGATATATTGATAATAATAACTTAATTGAAAAACTATTCCAATAATTCTCCACGTAGTCCGTTTCAACTTATTGAGTGTTTCGAAACGGGTAGTTTACATCCACTTTGATGCCGTCCCGTACATTTGTGATTAAATAATACTAGATTATCATTAATTTCCTTGATATTCTTCCACATGCGCATTTTGGCACTCGTCGGAGGAAAAATAGATTTCTTGCCAATTATTGCACAAGTTGTCGTTAGACAGAGATAGCGATACATATTAACGTAATGATAGAGCAAGATAAGAACAAAGTCAAAATAGACTAACACCTACACGCCGGCTGTGTCGTTGATCCCTGCAGATCATTGTTTGAAAGTGACGTGATGATTTGTTTGTTTTCACTCTCAAATGCACTTTGTACTTGTCCAATAGTAGAGGATCACAGACAATACTATCAACATTAAACAAATGTACATTTATACGTTCAGCTTATCAGTGTTTTCAATAGTATAAAAACATTATTTGCGCAGAGAATAAAAAATAAAACAAAATGATTGCATTTAACAAAGTAACACTTAGTCATTTGGACTATTTCATGTGAAAAGTTGTTACTATAAAAATAGCAGTGTACAGCCGGCGGACATATGTGTAACATGTTGGCCTTTCAAAAGGGTTTGTAGCCAAGTATGGCACTGAGTTACATACATTTTCATAATAATTGTGGCCGTTTTGTACTTTCCACTGTATGGATGGTAATTGATTACCTACATAAAAACATCTTCTGTTCACAGATGAGAAAGACAAAAAATTTTATGCAGCGAATTCTTAGCGCGACGTTAGCGGACGATGCATGATGCATGAACAGTGGGAAGACGTTTAATAATTGCGTTTTTTCACGACACCGTCGAGAGCTAGACAGCTATGCAACAATGCAGTCTGCGCCCGTACCGGAAATAACGACCTTTTTCATGCATTGCTACCTACGTGAACCATATACATGTAGAATATGGCCTCTGTCAATTATTTTGTTAAAGATATGTGAAAAATATTATAGTGTAAAAAGTATACCGAATGTAAAAAGGTATACCGAATATTGGTGACAAAGCAATACGGACGGAAATCTCGAGTGTTGACGACGAAACCTTTAAAGGCACGCATAGAATAGTCCACTTTGTAGCTAGAGCAACGAATCGGAATGAGCCCGCGATTCGTTCGAGAATGATATATACATATTTCTATGTATCGAGCGAAGATATTGTAGGTCAGGGATGTCTTCTACGTTATTGCGTGTTCGCAAATTGTCACATTACCACTAATGTCATAACACATTTAGCCAGAGCAATATTATACTTGTGTTACATTACATTTCTTTGGCATTAAATTTACATAGATTATAATAAATTATACTAACATATATTATAATAACATAAATTGTAATAACCGTGTTAACTTAGAATCAATTATACAATCATTTATGAAATAATTTTAAACTCCGATAAACAATAGTTTTCAATTTAAAAGCAAGTAAAACTGAAGACGGTAACGATGGTCGCCAGTGATGATGTTTCTAAACGCGATCAATCGAAAAGGGGTCAGGTATTTTATATAAAGCCGATGCTGTGATCTGCTTCGAGCAATTTATTTTAAGAATTAAGGAATAATATTTTTGTCTCATTGAACTGGCGAACTTGTCTAGTGGGTTAATTACTGACAATAAAACTCAGCTATATTCTACATGACTTCAGAGAATTTCATGACGATATTGATTTTAAAATATAAGCATACAATATACGACCGAGATAGAGAGAAAAAGAAAACGAGAAGTTCTAATAAAAACGTTCAACTTCTTCAACTTCAAAAAGGCTACAGTATGTAGATATTATGAAGACCAAATTTTTGTTTTCTGTAAAATATAGCAACAAATAAATCTCTTCATACCATACTCAAATTACTAAATTTGTTAATGAAGTTTTTTATTTTTCTATAATGATTTTAATACAAGGAAATACAACTTATTTAATGATTTAGAAATTTAATTACAAGGCGAAAGATTATGCGGTGTTGTCATGCCAGTAATAATTCTCCTTAATCTTCTAGAGCGCTATCGTATTATCATAAATACAACAACACAAAGGATAATTGATCGATAAAGTAACCAAATTAACACATGTGAAAATCTAAAATGTGAAATGTAAAGGAAAAGAAATAAGTTATAAAGTAGTGTATATGCAACGTTATGATCCAACATGTAAGACAGTAACAAACGAAGCGTTCACAAGAATTTTAATTGATTGAGAAATCGGAGAATGTATTTTTGAGGTAGCATAAAATATTGTATAAAGATTAGAAAATACACTAGCTATTAATATAAAAAAGTATGTATTTATGCAATTTGTAGAACAACTTACTGGTAAATAACGAAATAGCAAACATAATGGCTAAACCTTCGAACAAATATAACTCGGTGAAAACGCTACACCAACAGCGTAAGAATCGATACATTTACAAAACCTCATTTATAAACACGCGATTAAAATTTATTATTATACACATATACACGATTATACACATGCGAGTGCACGATAAGGTTAACCCTACAACAAAAACTGTAATTGGAAGCGACGATCTCAAAAACCAATACACGTAAAACACCAATTGGATTTCGAGCAAAAACAAATCCCTTCTAACTTCATAAAAATCATACAAACACTAAGATGGCTGAACGGTTATATATCTCTTGTAATAGAAAAACCGGGACGGTTAAATTGGACGCGTAAATGATTTCAGTAGGTGGCAATTATTTAAATGCCGGCACATAGGAGCGATCGCGACACGCTTGCTCCCGTCCGCGGCTCAGTGCGTACTACGCGCGGATCGACTGCTTAGTGCAGCGCACGCAGCTAGTGGCGAGTCCTATCGAGTCGACAGATGTGAATAGATAACAGGGGACAGGTATTTCGATAAAAGAATTATTCGTTATCACATCTATCGTAATTTAGGTTATGAAAAATCTTATTTCAAAACAAAGATAATAAATAATTACATAATTTCTGTAGCAAAAAAAAAGTAACTTCACGCCTGTAATGAAAAAAGAATACGTTATCCCCGTAAGAAACGTATTGACGTACACAATATCGACGTGAAACGTAATAAAAAGTACATAAATAGAACAAACAAACCTACACAAGTCGCAGAATATCGGTAGATGAGTCACGGTACCGCCCTAAATTACGAAGGCGGAGGGGGCAGAGGGAGGGCCAGCCACCCCTGTCGCATCAAGCGACGCCACTACATGCGCAGTTGTGCAAGTTAGACCCTACTACATACGCACATACTCACACACACAAGTTCGCGGACAATGCAGGGGTTCGTGAATCATCGTGCGTAAATTGATAAACAAAACAAGAGAGGCGGGCATAGAAATTCGGGAAGTAATTACTGTGTTGTCGGTAACACAAGCGTAATGAAGATATAAAAGAGAAAGGCTGGTAGACTGCGATTGGGGAGTGCATATTATGACTGTTTCTATTCTTACAATGTTTAAATGCTATGTAATTCTTTTCTTCTTCTATAAAAAAATATTACTCAATTCGCTTAACATCTGTTACATAAACTCTTTATACAATTAAATATATTATAACATATCTCTACCGCTAAAATGAACAAAGAAATGGGAAAATTAGAAGAATATTAAAGCAAGAAAACCCAAAAAAAGTCTAGACACCTAATTGTTTTTGCACTTATAGAAGTGGTTCTTAAATTGTATATTCTCATATTAGAACAATTATAAAATGAGTATTATAATTTATACTAACATATTTTGTTAATATTGTACATTTGAGAAAAACTTCCAATACTGTTATAGAATGTAACGTTCAGAGTTAACGTAGTTTACGAGGAGTGCATTACATACGTGCTGGAGTCTAATAGCACTTAGTCTGTACAAGTATACATGCAAAACAGTTTGAATAGCCCACCTATGCGGATAAAACGTAGTATTCGTTTATACAACGAATGTAAAAAAGCAAAACTATAATGATTGTACCACTTTTAGAAAGAGAATTCGGTTATACGTAGGAGGAATTTAAAAACATTTCAATTGTTCACTATTTAAAAAATATTATTTACTCAAAGCTTTGTAGAGGAAAAGAATAATCGTAATGATGTGATAGAACAGTAGGAATAACGTTATAAAAAGTTATATAATTTAATCAAATGTTAAATAAAGTTGTAAATAAGAAAACGAGGAAACGGCAACATACGTTGAAATAAGTAAGAATGACTATGAGACACTAATATAGAAATAAGCCCATCGTTTCAGGGGTTACGTAAGCAAGGTCAGAAGAATCAATACGAAAGACGCCAGCGCGTCTAGCTCAGCAAACGTACTGTAAATTAGCTCCTCCGCAGCGGGTTTGGGACAGAAGGCCAAAACTTGGGACCAGTGAGCTGAATACTAAAACGTTAAAAGTTGGCACTCATAACGCTTCTAAATATCTGCAAAGCAAGTGAAGATTTAGGTAAACAATCACAAAACTTAATAACATGAGAAGTTTGAAGGCTGTGATAAAAAAAAAATAACTTACACATAACCTCAAACACTGTTAAGACTTTCGATAAGATACACAATTAAGCATACAATTTAGCATTAAGTATATATTTAAATTCAATAGCTTTTGTCTTGAGTGTCTTAACTTTGTGATGTCGATAGTAATCAAGCCCGCCCTTACCACGACTCAGTTAACACTGTTACATACATTATGTAAATTGATTACATTTCAATGGAAGTAAAAAGCTACTCTATTCATCCACATGAAACATAGTACCAGAAAAACTTTCACTATCTATTACAAGTGAACGATACTATTCCTTACCGAAATGATTACGAAAGATAATTTAAAAAAATACACAGACGTTAGAAACGTAACGTGTGAAAATGTAACATGGTAACCTGATAATGAATGTCTTGTTGAATTTGGCGAACGAAACAAATGAAACGCCCTGTATAAGTTACAAGCAACATAACGTATTTCTGAACTATTATATAGGAACAATAGGGTGACAGAATCAATTTTGCAAATTGCAACTTCCTGATATTGCGACAAGAGTAAAAAGGATTAAATTAGCTACAACTGTTTGATACATGGGACGTACAGTTTCGAGCATAAAATAAAGGAAGAAAGTCTGGGATTACAGGCGTGATGTTACGTTAACAAAAGGTACATATGTAAAGTAAGTGAAAAATGCGGTGTCAGTTATAGTCTACACACACAATTAAAATTATATTTGTAGTCTTATTTAAGCAATTAATTTATCAGACAATTGATCAAAAGCTACAAACGATATGCCCACACATGTATTCCGAGTAAGTATTTCAGTAATATAATAGGCGGGTTTTATTCTGACTGAAACCTTTGTGTCCAACAGTGGCATAATAAAAAGGTTGACAACAGTGATGATCACTCTACATCAGCAGGAACTAGTCACCAGTAAAAGACTTGCAGAAATTTTGTGAGCCGGTCATCATGAATGTAATCAGAGCTGCGCGGCAATATAACAACGTGGAGGCACGTTGATACAATAAGAACAATGAAGCTATTGACGTAAAACACTACGAGATGGAATTATAGATATAAGCCCATCGATACATAACGAACAAATGCTTCTCCTAAGCCCTCGTTGAGGCTTTCACCGCAGAACAGTTACAAATATGTATTTACCAACAAGTTCTTTATTTATCGAGCAATTATATCTGAGCGATCGTTAGTTGCATTCAATATGAAAATATAACTATATCAAATGATCAAACAAGAGATGGCGAAGAAAGATAATAATATTGTATTACTTTATTTCCCACAAGGATAGTTATAATATAGAAAGTCAAACTCTTAAAATGAATAAGGTTCCGCCCATCCGTGTGATCTATTCAATCTCTGGGGCACCGATTACAGTGCGATTATTTTTGCATGAAAGCTGCTTTAATTGCGATAGTTTTGCTATGTCAGATGATACAGACTTCACGTATCCAAAATTACGAGTAGAGAACACGGCGGCGTGGGAATTTTAACGAATTATGTATATATCCGAATGCACAGTAACGGTTGTACATGTATTGAAAGTTAAATAATAATAAGTTAATGAACCAATTTCATTAGTTCTAAATGTTTTAACATTTCTTTTTCTTGCAACAAGTCAAAGATCATTCAATATGTAACGCCAGTTAGTATCCACGAAATATAAAACTCTAGTATAATAATATATTTCCCTTGCTGGGTGACATCACCTTGGGGGATTATTGAGGAGCAAATCTGGCACGGCGACAAGATTGCCTTAATAAAGGACGATTCGCAAAGAGAAAATAAACTGGGTTCCTAGTACGAGATCCCCCTTGAGGATGATTGTGGTTAAATTGAGTTATTACAAGATAAATTGATATGACGAGGACCCATTCCGCTTGTCCAGTCGATAAAAGATTTAACCAGTGATGGTTGAAGTTATAAATTACAGTACGAAACTATGTTAATGAATCCGAAAGTAACTTTTGATTGCCTACCATGTCCTCTTATTAAAACAGCCGAATCGTTTTTGGTGAGTCGATATGGAGTTAAATAGATAGGACCGAGTTGAAGGTCATAGTACTTTTTTATTTTATCAACGCCTAAAATTATTAAACAAGGAATCAAAGACAAAATTGCAGTCGTCAGAAAATAATGAATGAAACCCTCGAAACACATACGACCTAAAGCATTCTTCTTCATAATTAACGACAGTAAAAAAACAACTACAAATATTCAATTTTTTTACTTTCTATTTTAAGATACCAAATGAGTTTATGAGTAATGAATCGATAGATAAGTATCTTAATGAAAGTGCAGATGAAGTTACCCGCGACCAAAAATTTAGGTTGAGGTAATATTAAGTTCCAAAGTATAACTATAGATGGATTGATTAACAAAAAAGTTATCGAGTGAACCGTCGTCGTGACCAATATCGTTCAATTTTGACGTCCCCATTGTGTTTGTAACGTGAATGCGAACATGCGCTCAGAGAATGAAGTGTACTATATTTCACAGCTCACAACTGTAAATAAATTAGCCAGTGTTTCAATGGCTACGTCGTATGAATCATGAGATTTCTCTTCGTTAAATTTGCAACTTTTCAACGAACTATTATGAGAATTGTTTAACGTCCTTTGTTTATATACGAAGAGATTAAAGATAATACGATGATATTCACGTAACACATACAAAATCATATCTTTGAATACTATGCGTTATGTACAATGAGAATTGTCTCTACAATACTTATTATCATCTATTACAGCTTTCTCTTTACCAAATGCCGCTATGCAATAAATCTGCCAAAAGGCACAAGGTAGCTTGTATGAAGGTCGTATCTTAGGTAGATAGGTCGTATAGCCATTATACAAAGATGCTAAAATTATGCGTAAATAATTTAATAATACAGCTTTTAATGATATTAATATTACTCTTTTAGGTGAAAGGACCGCTCCACGATTTACTTACTAAGCTGGGCCACTGCAATCACTTTTGTTATTAACTAGCACTGACCTAGTTTGGTCGTTAGAAATAACATACACCTGTCACCAATTTCTCTGACACGCTTACTTCAACCCCGTGTTCATTATAAGTCTATGAAACGTGGCTACCATTATCAGGTCTGCTGCATGCTTTTTTCCAGCTTATATCAATTTTATTCAAAGAATTTGTAGGCTACATAATTAAAATAATATAGACATGAATATATCATGGCAATTCTGGCACTAAGACTCAGATAATAACGAAGGGAATATTATATTGAGATTGAACTATTCAAATTTCAGTTAGCAATCGAATCACCAACAGAGAGCTTCAAAGGATTATTGGCGTTAGAAAACCTATTAGCTTTTGAAACATTATTAGTGGTAGAAAGCACGGTAACTGAGCTATTATTTCGGAACAATGATTTACAATGTAAAAGCAAGACAATAAATCAAATTCGACCTTTCGACGAGTCTACGGTTACTTCCAACACGTATTATTACATTATGTTCTTCATCCAACCCCGTGCAATCTTGGACGGTGTGATGATTGATTCATTAAAAGTGCAGTTTTTAGATTCCATTGCATTGAAACAGAGGCAATACGTATGGTAAGTGACAAAATTCGTCAAATTCTGTCATCATCAGTCGCTTTAAAATAATTAATACCGCATATCTAATATGTGACATGTTGGTCCAATTTTAGTAATCCTAATAGCCCAGGATTTTGGGTTCGGTTCCAGCCCAAGATAAATATTTGTGTGATGTGCACAAGTGTTTGTTCCAAGTCTGAGTATATGATTTGTGTCTGGGGTGTAAAACGATCTACAAAAGTATGTACTGAGATAATTATATATGTAGGCAGTTTACCAAGTGTCTGATTACAATAGATCAGTCTGCCTAGGTCAGGATCAGATAGCCAGGTGTGCGTTGCCGCAAGGTATAGTTACAAATTAATCTTCGACTGTTTTTTCATTATCGGATGCACAGATTTTAAGCTGGAATAGCGTGCACTAGTCATGTGACGAAAGCGAATATCCGCTACCGACATTGGCGAATGCGAATATTCCGTTTCTGTAGAAAATTTCACAGAAGAATTTCTTTTTATTTTTTTACATTGCATTATATATTTTTTGTCTTATAAGTCCTTATGAAAATTTAATTGTTAAGCTTGATTGCCCAAAGTAAATAAATAAATAAAAACAAATGATAAAGTAAAGACTGATCATATGACTACGAGGTAGTTTTTTTTCCTGTACTTATAACAGAAATGTAAGAAATGCTTTTGATTTTATTAAAAGAAAAAATTTGATAAAAATATTTTGATTTTATTAATCTTTTTTCTGTTACCCATATTCACAGAAAC
The DNA here is from genome assembly GCA_018246595.1 of Mimoniades nurscia nurscia. NCBI lineage: Eukaryota > Metazoa > Arthropoda > Insecta > Lepidoptera > Hesperiidae > Mimoniades > Mimoniades nurscia. Next base: position 13,754 of record DWFO01000304.1, read on the forward strand.
ACAGAACAACAGAACAATCGCAGAAATTTTGCAAATGCGAATATGAATAAATTTGCGAATATTTGCGAATCAGAATGCGAATATTCGTTACATCACTAGCGTGCACATTAACTTAATGTATTGATTTTTGGATACATTTCCTCAACACGAAATACACGCTTACCATACGACGCGAGACATTATGACTCACGCTGATAAATACTTACATCTAATCTGAATAAACTATATGCCACATGGTTTTGCGTAATCGTTTATTGTAGTGTTGTATGGATAACTTGTTAATGATAACTATGTATAAAACTGCATGTAACTGCATTTTTTATGACTAAATGAATAATTGAGTTTAAAAAAAGTTATAAAAAATACAATTTCTTACATGGCCTGGACACCTTAGGGTCTGTATCTCTATCTCAAAGTAAAGTTCTATTCAGGCTATGAGTAAAATGTCATAAAAGTTATATTTAGGCTCCAAATCAAGTTAATGAAGAGGAAATTTTCTTAGAGTGCATTGTCATAGGAAGTTCGGTTGGTCATTTCGGCAACTTGTAATTAATTGCTGTGACATTGAATAGAGAACGAGTAATGAACGATAACTTGACTTTTCGCTATTTAAATAATAACATTTTTGTCGTCAGAGCCGACGTGAAGTAAGCCATAAATACAGTACATTATTAATCTAGTGTAGTTTATTTCAAAAATACTAAATGTACACTACAAATTTTATTGTTACAGGCGCACAAAATGCCTTCAAATTTTATAGACACGAAAAACATTGATGTAATTAGACGTAATTACATTACAATAAGACGTGAAGAAAATCGACAGCTCGAATGCGCGACAGGAAAACCTATAAGCCGATAGTTTAAGAGCATTACACAAAGCCAATATAAAAAGAGAACGAAAAAAAGGAAAACTTCATTATAATGATGTGCTGAACACTAAGGAGCGTTGATAAGGGAGGTAATTAAATTAGAAGCCCGATAGTTCAAACTGCTCTAATCAGACTGTCTTCAACAGCACCCGTCTAGTTTGCTGGAGCTTAACTATTTTCCACTATATCTCTTGTGTACAGTAGTTTAAACCTTGCCTCTCATGTGCGGTTTTTGAGGGTAATATAAAGGGTATATTAAAAGTAACATCACGCCTGTAATCCCTGAAGAGGTAGGCAGAGTAATATAGAACACTCCCACGTTCCACCGGTTACTTTTACGTCCCACAGTGAAATGGGTGATGAGCCTATTGTCATACATGCTTCTAGACCCCGAGCTACGGCTCGGGGTCTAGAAATGTCCCCGATGTTGTGTACTAGTTGTGAACTAGAAAATCTAAATAAGAAAAATCCAGTAGTGCCCATAAACTGTCAATAAGAAACAATAATAATGGTAATAATGACGATATGAATAGCAGTTCGTACGTTCCTGAAAGGTATGAAAAAGTTATCTTTGCAAACAAAAATAACAATGTCACAGTACAAAACAGACATTTCAGCGTGTTCTATGTATTATCGAACATCAGCTCTATTTATCAGAACCTTCGCTTATCAAGGAGATTCTCGACGATTTATACTCGTATATTGATAACAATGAGAAGTTTTAAAATCGTGTTGAACAATTTAACAGGCAGATATCGTGTGCTAAGTAACTATCGAAAAGATCGTTCTAGCTTCAATAGTTTAATGCTTCCAACCGTAGACGACAATAGAAAAAATGTATATGGCGCATGCTACATTAACTTTGTAAGGAATAAAAAAGAAAATGAAACGGACAAATAAAATGGCGCGGACGTTCACGTATTTTAATCGCATATCTATTACAGGTACTTTTAATGTCTTGTCCAGCACAACTTCGAGCTACTTTCAATTTGATTTAAAATGAAATACTGCTTTAATATATTGCGCAGTGGCATCAAAGGGGGAATTCATTCATATGTTCCATTGTGTGTTCCATCCATGAAATTATCCTGAGAACTTCCTATATCTAAATCTAAATCACTATAAAATTAAAATTTTGTGAATTTTATATTGGCTCTAGAAACACTCAGGATTTGAACAGAAGAACATATATACCTTTTATTTATAGACCGAATCGCATTGGTCCTATTTAATTTTCAGGGAACCCTTGAATTACATAATGAACAAAATGTAATAAAAATTACCCGTACGATAAAAACCAAGCAGTAAAAAGAACAAAATAATAATGCGGAAAATAACGAACGCTGCAGCTAAATGTTATCTGTCATAAACAAGTGAGAACATTTGATGATTCAATATGTCGTTTAATTTTTGGAAACCTTAAATACCATTAGATGGTTTATTTAAATAAAGTAGCAACAGAAAGGTCAAGGCTGGCTGCCAGACGACCGGTGCGACCATGCAAAAACGCTAGGAATCCTGCCCGTAGACGACGGAAACTGAATTCGATTAGCGAAATAAGCCAACTATTGTCGGTGGCGGCAGAAAAACAAAATGGCCAGGAATAACGGTCATCGGTTTAACACTACAGTTTTCTGTCGTAACTTGCAATAGATTTTTCTTAAATTTATCAGATGTAATTTAAATATTTGTCGTTTTTCTTGTAGACTCGTATATTATTTTTTATGCAATTGTATTGTATTGTATTATATTATGATAGTATGATTAAATCGTTTTAATCTATACACATAATAAAACAGTAACAGATCGCTGTCTTTACATGGCAAATATATTTAAATATTCATAATGGGGAACCTTTATATACGCAAGAGAACTTAAAAGAATGTTTTTTTCATTTTGTCTGTGTGTTTATGCACGCTTATCTCAGAAATAGTTTATCCGATTTGAATGCAATTTTCAGGATTATATTGTGATGGGATTCACTTAACATCTAGTGTATTTTTCATTTAAATCGGTTAATAAATACAGAAGTTAGATCAATTTATGTCAATCATCACGTAATAAGTACCAAGAAAAATTGAGCTCAAATCTAAATGATCAATAATACTAAATACGGTTCAGCTTAGGCTGAAAGCGCGTCAGTTGAACGCGATGCGGCCCCGCGTGGGTACAGGTACACGAGTATAAAGCGCGCTGCATGCCGGGCCTCTGCCTATATTATAGCATTCAATGATTCGTAGTGAACGGATTTCTTCTTGACTTCGAGTTTTTATTCGGTAAATTCTGTATGTAATAAAAATATACTTACCTACATTGTTAAGTTAATAAGCTGTACTTCATACTCATACTGTAAAAATACTAGAAATACTCCTTCACGCAAAAACTACTGGATGGAATTTGATAAAACTTTGAAGGAGCGCAGTTTAGACATTAGTATATACATAGGGTATAGTTTATCGAAATGGAAATCTACGAGTACGAAGTTGCAGGCGCAGCATGTCTTCAATAAACACCGCAGTAGCTGATAAGAATCAAAGTGATGTGTTCTATATTCTACTGTAGATGTAACTACGTCTATGTACAGTGATACAGCATACATAACGAATTACCTATACTATATAATGAGTTTGATGAATTTGACAAAGCACATGTTAGTCGAGTATTTCATCGATAACGGTGTAGTCAAGTAAGTATTTAACGTTGGTGTATGAACTACAGTAATCCATACATGACAAACTAAAATATGTAAAACTTTATTATCTGATCGTATACATTAATAGCAATTAGTTCATGTTAAAATTAGAGAATATTGACTCAAAGAGAAATTGCAACAAACGCATTATAATCACTGTTTATATTTCTACAGCATTTTGATAAGGGTAATTGTTTAATTGCTTAGTAACAACTATGTATATAATTAATTTAAATAAATCGTTAATCAATTCATTCGTTGCTTCATCTATTCGAAAAAAGACTTATCTTTAAAATCCGTCGCGAGCCAGCATCGTGTAGACGGACATCTGCCTAGACAGGCGATGCAGTAAAAAATGAAAAAAATGAAATAAACAAGAACTGGTGAAGCGCCGAAGCAAGGAATTAAAAAATAAACAACCCATTTGGTTTAAATAGCCCGGCACAGTCTCGTCGCATACCGATGTAATATAGCAAGGTATATGCATCTACCCTATTGCTATGCAAGGAATGCGTTTGGAACTATGAAGTGCAGTTGGGATATTACTAAAAACGCAATATCACGACTGTAATCCTCGAAGAGGTATGCAGAGGAGCACAGTACACAAACACGTTTGTGTACATGCTCCACACTATGCAATAGAGTGGAGGCCCATTTTCCATGCACCCGAGACAAATCCAAACTTCAAGCAATTACTACAAAATATCTTAATTATAAAAATCCAAAATTACTATATTCATCTTCATATACAGATACATATAACAATGTCCGCTTGTCACTGTTTGGCTACTCAATATAGATCCACGACTGCCGTAATTTCACAATTCCCCTATGCAGGAAAGAGCAGTGGCGAGAGACCAATCGGTCAAAAAAATTACATACATAACTCGTTGGAGTAAGCACACATTTATTGCCAGCCAAACTTGCTGACTCAAAACATGGCAACTCAATAGTTTACCCAACACTCTATTTATACTATTTTCTGCACTCTTCACTTTGTCAGCGGTGTACATGCCATCCCAGCTAAAAGCACATCCAATATAAACAATCACATCTACTTATTCCAGCACAACATCATCAACCACTACCCTTGCAGTAGTTCTTGACTCATCTCTTTCAAATACCAATACTTTTGGCTTATATTCAAATGTAAGCCTTTTTTCATACACTCATATTTCATAGCTGTGATGAGCTTGTAGCTAATACATTAAGTTAATACAAATTCTCATAATGTACAAATAAAATTACTCAACACAATACTAAGGCTTCCATTAAAAACATGGCAAGACTTAATAAAATTGTAATAAAATAAAATTGTCAGACTTTTTTTAAGAATAAAAACTATAGGTAATTATTCAAAAGCATGATTTCCATTTTATTAAAGGGAACTTATAACATAACGAAAAGACGTTACAACGTAATTTCCATTATCGTAAGCTTAATGGATGACACAGAGCATTTATGAAGTTATAGTTATTGCCAATGATATATTGTCCCAGAGCATAACTAAAGTGAATAGTTAATATCATAACATTTTCGACAGCAGAACAATCACATCATAATAAAAAATACAAATGTATATTTACGTAAAATTGAATTTATCATTTCTTCAGTGTTCAATAGTAGTAGGCATCTTATGACTGACTGCATCATGGATAGTGCGCCGCATTCGACCGTGACCTTACCGCGAGGGCGGCGCCACAAGCGCGACCAGTCCTTGTCTCGAGTTGTTTTATTACAACCTGCTTGCTGAGGGTTTGTTCATTATACAATGTGAAATGTTGTCTTCACTATAAATGTTTGTACTAAAAACAATAATTTTGGAAAAAATGGTGTTTCCATGGTACATTTTAAGTATAATCTAAACGGCAAATATAGTTTTTGTTTTTAAATAAAAAAAATTATATTACTTAAATCAAGTACATATATACAAAAATACTGATGTAATAGTTGAGTTATATAAAAGACAGTTATAGTGTATTTTTATTCCATTTTAATTGAGTCTATTCTGAATTAATTAGAGTCTGACAAACAATCTGTCTGATGTCTCTTCATGTTACACTATATCAAATATATCATATAAGAAAAACACTATAAAATATGGTATCCCAATTACCTTCATATAACAATGTATGCCAAGACAGTGGTATCAATTTTTATTTATACATTAAGTTGGGGCCTGTATTGCAAAACAAGTATCCATAAATTGACATATGTTAAGTGAACAACATTGGCATTCTTTTAATTTTCAATGTCACCATTCAAGTCCACTGACTGGAGCTCTTTTTGGAGAACATTTTGTTTCCTGTTTACTGTCACTAAACTTATTTTCATTGCCTTTTGGGCATATTGTCCTCTAATATTTGCTTAATCATTTACTTCCTATACCACCTGCAAGCACACAGATCAGGATCATATTATCTTTTACACTCAAATATTTGTGAATTCTATTGTTTGATAAATTTCTTGTAAAATACACAATATTTGGCAAACTGGGTCATAGTTAGTGTATAACTTGATAAGCAAAGCAGATTTTTTATAAGGACATAAGCAGGTCATGTATTTACACACAGAAATTCAGGTTGGAATCAAATACAATATTGTTATGTAAAAGATAATATAAATGTCAAATGAAATGAAAACATGTGAATGATTCCAACATTATTTAAACATGATGTGAATGATTTCCACATTATTTCAATCATTATCCATAAGAGACAATAACAATCATTATCCATAAGAGACAATAATAACCTTACTGTATGACTAGTTTAGGAATCAAACATACATGCCCATTGACTTCAAATAATAATTTAGCATGTTGATTGACAATCTTAGTTTTACATGATTAGAGACATACTAAAAGACATTAAAGGCATAAAGGGGTTACATTTCCATTCTCATAGAGTGCACAATAATAGTAAAAAGTGGGTACTGGGTCAATATCTATGTGTAAAAATATACTCAGAAGCATTTCAACATCTATATAAATATGGAGCTGTTATTTGTCAGGTTACTAGTGTGGAGTCTGCCTTTTTTCCAAGCAGCAGAATGATTCCCAATGTAAGGCTAGGTGATACTACAGGAGGGGCATATCACCTCAATCTGGGCTCTCCAATATTCCAGAACAGTATGAGGCCATACATACTGTCACCCTTAACAAGATTGCTAATTCAACAGTTGGAGCTTCCAGTCTGACTGTTTAGAACCCCAGAAACTTTCTTTTAGTCACTTCTTATGATAGGCAGGAGATACCATAGCTAATATTTAGGTGCCAAAATACAGGGACAGCATCAGATGGCTGTGTGACCATTCCTAAGATAATATCGTTGCTAGCTACTCCCAGCTGACAAGCATGCACTGACAATACATTGGTAGAAATGTAAACAATGTTCTTGTTTTAATAGTGTTCAATAAGTTTTATTACTTGTTGCTAAACACTGGTCAAAGAATAATCTATATATTTTCAAGTTAATCTTGTTATTTAAATCATAAGTTTATATTGTATATTGATATATGGATTATATTGTAATATAAATTTTATTCACATGTATAAATATGTTAATTCTATCGAATTATCTTAATGTTCTATATTATCTGATACGATTTTGTATTTTAAGAAATGCTTGTTGGTAACTTTTCGATTTTTTATGGATATATTTTGCTTAACTATTATAAATTTATGATGGCACTTATAGGTGAATAAAAATGTGTTATACCCTTTCATTTCTGTAGATTCGTAATTATTAGACCTTGTTAACAGGTCGATTAGTCATCAAAAACAGAGGAATCCGCTGATAGGTAGACAAATAAACGATATTTCGGTTCTTAAACTATTATGGTTAACAAAACATAATATACACAGTAGATTTTTGTATTTATTAAACAATTACCACCTAAGACATCGATGCATATAATAAAAAAATGTTTTTAGATGACTGGCGCACAACGGAAAATGGCGTTAAGAATTTACGGTTATTACGACATTGGGCACTTCAAACACAATTTTGTAATGAAAACTTTAAAGGGAGTGAATAATTTTGTACGATGGTTTTGAAATGATATCTAAAACATTAAATAAAATTAAAAAATCACTTACCTTTCTATTATATTGACAGCAACACACAGGACGAAAAATCACTGTTATAACAGGGGAAGCAACATCACAGCATGTATACGGCCACAGATTATTAATTCATTATTTCATTACGTTCCGCTTCGTTATGTTACATTCCTATATATTTCAATCACAAGTATTCTTGAAACTAATTCACACACAAAATTGTTGCGTGTAAGTATGACGACCGACTCTGACTCTTTTAGTTACTGAAAAAATAGTAATAAAATTGGTGTTTACATTCTTAGTTCGAATTAACTTTCATGCATTATATTATATTCGCATTTTAGTTTAGGTTTAAGTATTGCTACCATTGGCGTGCTATTGGAGAGACCTATGTAAATGTACAGCAGTGGATGGAAGTAGGCTGATGATGATGATGATGTAAGGTACCATATCATTATAGATTGTGGTAAAATTGCTTAAACAAATGTTCATTATAAAAACAGAATGGGTACTCACATTAATATTGTATAAAATTTGGCTATTGGCTAAAAGTTCAGTTATCATTAAATTTTAGGAGCTGAAAATTATTTATGCAACCCCCGGTTATAATTTTACTGGTTATAATTTTATTTTACTGGTTATAATTTTACTGTAATGGAACAATGATCAGATATTTGACAGCTCCTCAGTTGATTCATAGGCTGCGTTCCAGTAAGGGTTCACAACACCAAAACACTCATTTGACAGTTCCACAAGGCGCCCTCGATCGTTGTGGTCGCGGTGAAAACGTCACTGATGACGTTATGACTTACGCTCACGTCGCGCCCGCGACGACCATTTCAAGAC
>DWFO01000305.1:0-22212 GCA_018246595.1 Mimoniades nurscia nurscia
CGACCCGGGAATCGAACCCGGGACCTCCCGATCGGCAGTCGCACTTGCAACAAACACGACCAACGAGGCAGTCGTATTTTAAGTACATATGTATATTTAAAGGGGTAAATGTAGAAGTATTTCAGATTTATATATGGCACTCAGTTTTCTGTGTCTGCCCCGTAAGGGAACTGGTTTGATGTTATAATCAATATCATATTGAAAATAATATTGTAAAATTTCACTGTGTTCACAGTGAAACTCAGCAAATTTACTACTTAAGACTGCATCGCACCTAAAAGCTCAGGGAATGCACTCACGTATGCAGCTCTGCTTAATGCAATTGTACGGTCGTGTAAATGGCGAAAGTTGGTTGCATACAAGCCAGGTGAAGCTGTATGTATTATGAGTGGTTTTTTTATATACTTTATACCTACATACATATATCACAAAAACAGTTAAACATATATCACAAAAATCACAAAAACAGTTAACATGCTTTTTGGTTTAAAAGTCACATTCTTACAAGTTCTAGCTTCAAATACAGACTGGGACCTTTTTATGAAATTATCTTCGTTTTTAAGATAAAATACAAAAAGTAATACTAAGTTAAAGAAAGGACAAAGAGTTCTTCGAAGCGTTCTGTGAAGTCTGTCCATTGTCAATACAAAAAAAAAAGTAACATCACGCCTGTAATCCCCGAATAGGTTAGCAATTGTCAATACATATCCGGAATACATAGAATACATGTCTGGATAACGTAAATAAGTAAACTAATCTTACATACTAATCAGTTTTCGATACGTTCTTTTAGACACTAACAGATATCAGTACACTTTAGGAGAGAGAGTCGCAAACCAAAGACATATTTGCGAGATATTAGGGACCCAATCGCGCCCCAGGTCGGACCACCTGGACGCGCTGATTTACATAACTCTGCTCTCACTGCGCGCACATTGAACGAAACGCAATATCAACTTAATATTTACTTACATCTACATATATAAACGTTCAATTTTCGTGAAAGTCCTTACGTAAAAATATTCAGCCTTCCAGTTCAACATTTGAACAAAAACTTAAGAATATTTAATAACGTCTTATTAGTTTTTTTTTTAATATTGCCACAGTGTTTTAACTACTGTCAGAACATATTTGGGGAAATTATTATATACATAAAATTTAATTAATGTTATTAATATTCATGGAATGATATTTAAATTTACTTTAATATGTTACGTACATATGTGTGTGTTTTAATCGTTAAGTAAATAGTTGATAATATTTTTTAAATGTATAATTCATATTTCCCAAGTTCAAGATGTTCGTAACTTGTGCCACTTACAATGCTTGAAAAACTTCATCAAAAATAATAACAAAGAAATTGTAAATTATAACAACATTTATTATTTACCGCAAGAATTGGCTAATTTAATGTAATCGCGACACCATTTCGGCAAATCTTTAGCTCAATAGTAACGAAACGATTCGCCCAGCTCATCCAGGTCGTTGACCTGCATTTAAAATGATTCAGTGGTTGCACAAAAAGACGAACTGTCAAAATCATAGCATAGACAAAATAGAGTGTAGGATTAATAACATTAAATGTGTAATCTGATGAATAACTTTTCTTTCAACCAATGGTTACTTATATAATTATTTTCGTTGAAATATCCGCTACAGAGTGTGGAACGTGTCAATTAAATTTTCGATTTATAAAAACGTCATTAGTAATTTTTTACATAAAATCCATCATGATCATGATCATCGTCATCATCAGCCTATTTCCGTCCACTGCTGGACACAAACCTCTCCAACAGCACGCCCACGTATATCGTCACTCCGCCTATCCGGAGGGCGTCCTACGCTACGTTTACCAATACGAGGTCTCCACTCCAGAACACGTCTACTACAGCATTTACGAAAATGGCACTTCATTTTTACAATTCCTTATTGTGCTAAAAACTATCATTTAATTTAGATATCTATGTCATGCGATAATTCGCAGTTCTGAACAATGGCAACACTAACGGAAGCATTACCGGAATGTTTTTCTTTTATTTAAACAAAAATTATGATCTTATTTAATAAGAAATCGTCAAGATCGAGTGATAATTTACAATTAATATTATTATATAAATATAATATTTTATAAATATTAACAAAATTTTATTTTAAAACAATACTATAAAAACAGACTTGCAAAAATGCATTCAAGATGGCTGCCGGATAATATTCTATACAATGAAACATTTATACATGTATTAATGCATTTTCTTTCTACACAAATGCTGTATAACTGGTAATTTTCTTATATGAGTAAATCTAAATTTCAAAGTGCCAGACCGTCTAATAAACGCGGATACCAGGACATCAGAAAGTCTCGGTGAACAGTCAGTCCTTATACGGAAGAACTGCTTTCGACCGCCGCTGCCGTCAGACCAGCTGTCTTCGAGACACGGCCAACGACATCGCTCAGCTTTATCGATGACACCCGATAGCTTGTAACTTAATGAAATGTTTTGACAGCGAAAATGATAACAGTTTTAACATCATGTACGTTTATCGTGTATATATATTTATATATTGGTTGACTGCCTCGTTGGTCGTGTTGGTTACAAGTGCGACTGCCGATCGGGAGGTCCTGGGTGCGATTCCTGGGTCGGGCACTAGAATTTTTTTCTAAATTAGATTTTCTAATAATATACCGGAGTCTGGATATGTACCCGGTGTATGGCAATAGGTTCACCTCTGATTCCAAATTGGCCGTAAACGTTACTTATTAATTTTGGAACTGTACTACACTCGTCTGCCTACCTCTTCGGGGGTCACAGGCGTGATCTTACGTTTGTGTATTACTAATCCTCATATGACCTTCGGTATCTTCAAAGTTTTTACGTAAACATATCGCGTACAATTACATGTGTAAATAAGCGTTGGGTAAAGTGGTCGCTAAACAACGTATTAATCTTTGTACACTTTGACTTATCACGAAATAAGTTGACTCTTACATAAAAAGACAAAATTCTGTATTCTGTAATTCTGCAAAGGGATAGGCAGAGAAGTGTAATAATTCCACTGTTCCAGACTCCAGACTGTTGATACTGAGAATTGCAAGTTACAAAAATCCAATTATACTTTACGCGACCCGGGATTAGAACACAGGACATCTTGCTGAGCAGTCGTGCTTGAAACCACTACACCAACGAGACTGAAATGAACGCAGTTTAGTATTCCAATTAAAAATATAGTAAATCCATTAAACATTTTTCGTTATTTATTCTCATTCTAAAATTAAATCGTTATTCAATCATATTACATAAACATAAGGTAAATTAAAAAGAACTAACATAGTTATGTGCATAGCTATCTGGTGGTCCTGGGTTCAATAACCGAGTCGGACACAACAAAATTTTTATAAACTCGATTTTATTGTAGTGGCTCGGAATCTGTTCACCTCTGTTCACCACCTGTTCCACAGTAAATGTAACTAGTGGAAAGTGAGAATGTACGACATTCCTCTGCCTACCTCTTCGGGGATTACAGGCGTTGAGTTACGTTGTACACAGTTGCAAATTTTCGCAACAATACGATGCGGTGCGACTCGTGGTACGCTCCTTAGCGTGTCGCCGTCGTAGCGCTCGGGTCGCGCCACCTACGTGTAGCTAATGTGAGTTTTCTTAGTGAAATCGCAAACAACGTACCGGGTCGTGCCGCCAACTCGTGATTCTCCCATACACTCGCTCGTACCCATAAACAACCCGTTCCACTAAGAGCGGCTAACGAGAAACGACTAAGGATAATATAATATAAAAATAGTAGGGGGTCGAGAAGCTGTACTCTGCGATAACCAACCCGCATGCCCAGCGTGGGGATTGTGGGCATAGCCCCTCAGGAGAAGGCTATGTCCAACAGTATACTACAATACGCTGATGATAATGATGAATATAAAAATTGTAATCCAATATTGTTATTATTATTATATTGTTACGCCAGGTATGTTACGGGGTAGACAGAGAACTTCGATGCAACACAAAGCCTATTATGTCTAATTGGTATATGATAAGGTGAAATTAGTTAATTATTAAATGTATGTATATTTATAATCTTTCTGAATGACTGTTAGTGGAAAATGTGAACGTTGATCATTTTTATCATCAAATTCTTATTTAAAGCTCAATGATATGAATTTAGGGACGAGTCATGAATATTTCTTCTTAGTTGCTAGGTTAATTTTAAAATTTGCCGGTGTACTGCAATGAGCTCACAACATATTCCATAGTGGGACGTAAACGTAACTAGTAAAACGTGGGAGTGTACTAGGCGCCTCTACCTACCTCTTCGGGGATTGCAGACGTGATATTACGTTAATTATACGTTAATTTGAATAAACTATTCGCTTGGTCTCGAAGTACAGCTTAACAGTTCTATATACAACAAGCGACGGATGTGGAAATCCGAATACAATCTCGAATAATTATTTATACACTTAAAATACGTCAGCGATTACTTGTGTACTTATGAAATATATAAGATTAAGTGATCTTCAAATGTCAGAAGATTCAACCGGCTAAATGTTTGTGTGGCAATTGAAAATTTCCGTTCGGATTCATGCGTACTATGATTGACATAAATTAATGTTGGACTTGTGTGATACTGGCCTTAATAGATAAAGAGGTAAGCGGAGGCATGTAGTACCTAAACTCCCTCGTTTCAATTACGATTAAGGTACGGTATGTTACGTTTACATTACGTTTATGTTGAGTTTCAGTTACGTTTGCGTCCCACTGCGGAATAGGGCGTATTATTGATACACATACATACATATGTAGTTCTAATGATGAAGTGATGCGTGTATGAAGGGTGATGAATGTCGAAGAAGCAAATCAGGTTTGTGATGATAGATATATTTGACACACGGTGATCTCTGCCTGTCCTGTAACGGACGTCGCTCGATGGTATAATAATTGTTAGAATAAATTTATCACATTAATTTATCACATATCATATAAGTTTAAATTTAAAAAAACGATTAACAATCATTCCAGGTATATATGTATCTTCTTTGTAGCGCTACCATATTTACAAGAATGCTATGAACAATATTCTTAATTCAAATCATAAGAAGCTGCAGATAAAAGTCAGTTAATTCGATATTGAAATTTCAAAATACGCACGTAACCGATAGAGTAATCGTAAAGTTGCCAACTGCAATAAATTTGCTATGGAATTTTACACGTATTACGTAAAACGGTCGGCTGTTGTACGCAACACTCAATTTTTCACGTATAGTCTATTGATTTATCGAACTGTTATAAACGATCTGAGGTAAAAACGTTAGATTAAGCCTAGCCCTCGAGAGGTAGGTACTCGTATATAGGAGTGTAGCACCCTTCCACGTTTCATCTGTTACGTTTACATCCCAGTATGGAATACGGGGACAAATATGTCCATAAACCTGGCACCAATCCATAAATAGACTGAGGAACTCGAAAGAATTGCTTGTAGAAAATATGATAGTATATAGACAGTTTAAATTTGATTACATGGACAGCCGTCTCCTGGAACGGTTCAAAACCTAGCGCGAGGAGTGAGAGGTCGAATTTCAAAATACTAGGCTATCACCGCCTCTCCATTATAATATGGTCATTTAAAAACCATCAAATATCGAAATGATTTAAAATTGGAACAGATCTTTCGCGCCATCACTCAGCCACGTTGAGCGAAAGCGAGAACACATCAATTAGCACCTGTTGCTCACTTTTACTGCTCTTATCACTTGTTCGAGATGTTTCGAGAATATTGTTACAAATGACAGGTTTCATGCATTTTTATGTTTTAATGTATCGATTTTAATGAAATATATTAAATGTAGACCAGCTAAGAAAACAAATTACAATGTGAATATTAGCCTCTTGTGGTGGATGAAATTTGCATGAAAGTTTATCCATATGAATATAATTAATCAAGAACGTATGCATAATTATAAATGTATAACTGTGTAACTTGGATATAACCAATAACTGAAATGTATTACTTTCCGAAAAATTTATGTAGGTATGTACATAACTTAATTTTTAAACAGGAGATGTTGTAGGTAGATACCAAAATTTAGTATTATGTACATTTCGATTTCGTCAAAACAAAGACACTAAATGTACTTGCTCAAATCTTTGTTGAAAATAATTATTAATATGTGTGTATATGTACGTATATATGTAGTTAAAATATAAAATCACACATGTATATCCCCTAGTGGTATGCAGAGCTGTTAGTACTCCTATCGTTCATCTGTTATGTTATGGAACTGGAGGTGTAATGGCCGAAATACACTCCTCTGTCTACCTCTTTGCGGGTTACTTTTTTTTATTATCAGCGAGAATAACTTAATGTCATCTACATTAAAACTTCAATGGTATCTGCAATCACCAATCCGTCAGATGGATCAGCCAGCGACAAAGGAGAGCGTGGCGTGTCGCTAGATCCGTTCACTGATTGTCTCTACGTTCGCTATCGTGATCGAAAGTGCACAACCGCTGCAGCTCGGCTCATTGTTTTACACGTTCGCGTCAGTTTTCCGCTGAAACACGAGACCGTGGTGCGAAACTTTGTGTCCGTGTAGAGTATACAGTAAAATTTTGTATAGGATTTATTTTGTAGAGATATAGAGCTGCTTTGTTTATGAAAAAATAATCTAGCACCCCATTACTTACTTGACTGCCTTGTTCGTCGAGTGGCCATGAGCGCAGCTTCTAATCGGGAATACCTCAGTTCAAAGCTCGAATGCTATTGGACTTATCTAACATAGCTTTGCTAATAATAATTTCTAGTAATGACTCGGAGTCAAGATTTATGGCCAGTGTATGGCAATAGGATCACCACCTACACCATACTAGGACGTAAACGAATTGTTATTTGAAATTTTGTGCTAATCCATTGTTATGAATCGTATAGAAGATATGTAGATCTCACCACCTGTTCCATAGTGGGACGTAAACGTAACCGGTGAAACGTGGGAGTGTACTACACCCCTCTGCTTACCGCATCGGTGAAACACACGAAATATGTTATGAATTAAGACTAAAACGGAGACCTAAGGTAATGTTGACTTTTAATATGTACAGATTGTATAACATTCGGTTATCTGTCGACCTCCACCTCTCCTCGCGTCTGCAGTGATGCAATGCTTCACTTCACTTTCACGTGTCATATGTAAACATATCTAGTGATTTGCCGCTCATATTTTCGTGTTAGGGCGAGTATGTTAATATACATATGAATATTGGGGTAAAAGTGAAACGGTCATGTTTGGTAGACACAAGTAAAAGCGAATGTACAGATTTATTTTGTTGTATGTTGTATAAATCAACTGTAAATATGTGTATAATACAACGGACTGACCCGGGAAACTTTGTACTGCGTAGCAACTTATTAAAAACGTTGTGTAGGTATATGACATTTGCGTGAGGCACACAGAGTAAATTGGAGTATGAAAAATTATTTGAAATTGATACACAGTGCCATCTATTAAATACTAACTCAACCTAAAAAAAATTGTGACATGAATTGTGTCGTAATTTTCTATCTATTAACGTCTATCTATCGTAACGTCTATCTATTAAAAACTTATAAAACTTAAAGTGAATATAATACTTAATCTATAAAAAAACTTTATATTCGCAATAAAACAAATGACCTTTACTAATCGAGATAAAAACTATCCAATTTTTGCATCTTTTAAGTTGGACTAAACGATACATATCTACAAAATTTCATTGAAATCGGTTTAGCGGGCTAGGAGATTAGCGTGAACGAACATCGTAACACGAGATTTTTATGTAGGTATGTAAAAGATAGGTGACACAAAAATGGAAACGGTATATTCGGTTTTCAATAGAAGTGTTTTTTTTATATCATTTTCATCGGTTTTCAATAAAAGTGTTTTGTTTTGTTTATATGTATATGTATTACACAAGAGATTTTTAAAAAAATACAAAAATATTTATATTTTTTTTAAATCGTTGTTCGTTGGTCGTGTTGGTTGCAAGTGCGACTGCCGAACCCGAGGTCCTGGGTTCGATTCCCGGGTCGGGCACTACTCAATTTTCTAATTTAGATTTTCTAGTAGTGGCTCGGAATCTGGAGATGTGCCCGATGCATGGCAATAGGCTCACCACCTATCCCATCGTGGGACTTAAAAGTAACTGGTGAAGCGTGGGAGTGTTCTACATTCTTCTGTCTACCTCTTCGGGAATTACAGGCGTGATGTTACTTTATAAAAATTTGCGTGTTAATGTTTTTTACTCAATAAAACTCGCTATACGGGTCGACATATTAAAACCTATAAGCTTCAAAATGACTAAGATATGAAAAAAAAACATATACAGGAAAACTTTGCCATGCTTATCCACACATCATGCATCATTTACCAGAACAATGCGTTTTCCGTTTTGACGTTTTGCTTATGGTAATTTTTCTTTTTTCATTAGAAATAATTTATTCTGAATTTTCGTTGTAAAAGTATTTGGGGAAAATTTCCACGTCGAGTATTTACTTTCTTCCCTTAGCAGTTTTATTTTATTTTAGGTTGAACATTTTAATAACGTATCGTACATGATACAACGGATATCTTGTAAGGTGGTTTTCTAAAAATATAAATTTCTTGAATTCCAAAACTTAACTTCATGATAAACACTTACTACTCTTAAACATTAAATCGGAACGCTTTTAAAATTAATGCACTTAGTTATTATACACTTTTAAACTAAAATAATACACAACACTGCTTAGGGTTTAAAAATGTCTTTGAGATTACATTCCATTTGACAAAAGATTCCTGCCTTCACTCTATGAATACGTACATTACCATATACTAATTTTATTAATATATATATGTATATAATTGATATATTCATATTGCAATTTTATTTTTATTAGTACGTCTGGCGACGTAAGCATTCAATGTTGTTTTCTGGGATTCCCTCACATAAATATTTAAACGGGTTTTTAATTGGCACTTCTTATTTAAATGTAACCAGCTCGTTCGTCACCGCACTCGTTCGGAGCTACGTTTTATATTTGATCTAATATTGTGTATGTACAAAGGTACATGCATATACTCATTATATAGGCCTATGTCCAGCTGTGGGCTGAGATATGCTGATGTTGATGACGATGAGAATGATGAGAATGATGAGAATGATGATGATGATGCTATTTACTACACAGCAGAATTTTTTTTCAAGTCGAAATGCTGTTATATGAGACAATTATTTAATGATTGAACTGGTTTCATTAGGTGTTTTGTAAATGTAAACTTCAGGTACAATTACGCAATCCAAGGTTAGAAACCATTTGTAGCCTAGTGTCGAATCGACACGCGGCCATGTCCAATTAATAAAATAGAAATATTTCTCATTGTTATTAATATACTAAATTTATAAAGGTTAATACACAAATGGTTGTATCATTAAAAAAAGTACGGCGTAAAATCAAAAGAATGAGTAATATTGGAATACTACTAGATAATATCAAATGGGTAATTTATCCAATCATTACTTACTTTATTTATTCATTCACGAATAGGGTTCAAACACAAAAATCAAATTTGACATTTCAACCATCCATCACAGTGTTAGAACTTACATATTACGTGTCTTTATTTTCTTTCTTTTTCGACCTTTATCATCGTTCCATTGTTGGATGGATCTCCACATGGATCTCCTCTCAGAATGGGAGGGTTCAGGCCATGGTCTGCCACGCTAGCCCAGTGCGGGTTGGCAGACTTCACACGCCTTAAAGAACATTTTTTATAAACTCTGGTTTCCTCACGATGTTTTCTTTCCTTCACCGTTAAAACAAGTGGTGTTTAAACTTAAAACGCACATTTTTAAAGAGGTGCGCGCTAGGATTTGTACCCGGTCTCCTGGAGTGAGAGGTCGAATTTCAAACCACTAGGCTATCACTAATCTTTCTCTATTTACTGAAATGATAATTTTTCTTTCAGGTAAGCATACCTATCTGTTCGGAATTCATCTCGCATTGAATGTCGATGAGTGAAATACAGTACCTATATGTTAGGGCGACGGTTACTACGGCGGTCGGCCGCGGGCGGCGTCTCACGGCCACGGCGCCCACACCGACTCTCGATTTCGACGAGGCAATTTAACAAGACAAGCTTAACATAGAGTCGATAAGAATAGAGATGGGATAGAGCGAAATATATGTATAAATGATTTGTTTGTTACTGCTGAGACTGCTGTTTGCGGTGTTGATATATTTTAGTATGTAATAATATATTAACAGCAGGTCTTATATAGACTGGATAAAGAACAGAAATGATATGGAGTATAGTAACAATGTAATTTCACGCCTGTGATCCCCGAAGAGGTAGGCAGAAGAGTGTAATACTTACCTGTGTAAGAGTGTAATACTTACTTACCAAGTTTCACCAGTTGCGTGTACCTCCCGCTATGGAATAGGTGGTGAGCCTTTTGCCGCATAACGGGCATAAATCCGGACTTTGAGCCACTACTAGAAATTTAAACTAAAAATTCTAGTTTTCAAAATCCATTAGTCGCCTCTTCATCGGCAGGGGTAGGTACTTGCGACTCCTCGAACAACGAATAAAATAAAATATTTGTTTATTAGCGTCGAACCTGTTAAAATTATATCATGTAGATCTATCGTTATAATAAAACATGTAATTTTATGCTGACACAATACAACTCTATTTCCGTTAGCGCGTCGTCAGTCGCCCGTCCACTCATGTTGAGTGTAATTAACAAATTGCTATGTTTCGTAATTCTTCAACCCTTTGTCGTCGCACTGTTACGCGCGGCTCCGCTCTGAATGAGAAAGATTAAGCGTGGAGCCAGGCGCCTGCCGCCCTGGCGCCACGTGACGCGTCAGACTTCAGAAACCTTAGCCAACATTATGTATAACTGCCGATGCTTTCCTTCATCGTTTCAGGCAGTGTTATTTAACCTGCAAAACGCATAAAATTTTGTAATAAAAAAAACACGTGTAAGGATTTTGATTCCGGACCCCGGAGTGGAAGTGTGAATTATTAGCCATCCCACCAATCATTTTACAGGGTAGGCAGAGAGCACGGAGTACCACACATCCGTATTCTTACAAACCCGATCCGTCATAAAAAAATTAAATATAAAAATATGTTAGTGAGCACATGTAAAATAAAGAAACATTCCTTGCATGCTTGCTAATGGAAGCCCTTTCATTTTTTCGAAATCGTGCGTGCCCTTGGTATATATATTCGCACAAATCACTTCTTAATTGGCGTTGCATCCATTCAATTAACACCCATTACAAAATCACCTTTAGATTCGGTAAAAAAAATCACGTACGAAAAGCAAAGCGTTAAGTAACTTCACAAATTAAGTAAGAAATTACTTAATTATACTTGCGATATTTAATACAAATTTCGTATAAATGTGTGATAGTTTCTAAATTTGTATAAAACATCCGTTTACAAAAAATTACATGTTATCGACTTTAAACGTAATTTTGTAACGACATCAATTTCAAATGTATATTCCCTATAATTTATATTCTACTTTAAAAGTTAATAATTAAATTAATTGAATGAATTTTTGCGACAAAATTTACACAAACAATTGTTTAAATTGATTTTAAGTGAATGAACAGTGGCACGTTCGAGAATTCGTGTGAATTCGAGAAAAAAAAACATTTGACAAGCATTCCAATTATGTATGCATAGTTACGCAATCCGCAGTTAGCGTGTTAAAGCTTTCAAGACGCGTAGTCTCTGCCGCTCACATTCGGCCTCATATCCGGCCGTAACGGAAGTAACGGTACCGGGGGACGCGTGCGCCGATCTTATTCTTGCCGATAATATCAACTGATCGATCGAAGGTTAGTTTTGTACCGGCGTTCAATAGTTGGTTAGCGTAGCGGTAAATCAATTAGCAGGAATATGCAGGTATGTCCTTTGTATGATTATTTATATTGCGTGATATAATTATATTTGTGTGATTATGTATATTTATGGCATAGGGAGCTTGATTGAGGCATAAGTATTAATGAAGAAAGCTTACTAAATTATAATTCTTAATAATATTTGTGCAAAATTGTCCCTAATAGTGAAATTAGAGCTTTCGTCCCTCAAAGGAACATTTAACTTTTTTTATACAATAAACAAAATAAAATTTTTGTGATCAATTTGTTTTCGTTAATTAATGCTAAATTGATTATTATAACACTACTGGAAATGGATTTATTTAATTCAGTGTTCTTTACCTGTAACTGTAAATAATTTAAAGATACACATACTAATTAAATTTCTTGATGTTTATGTCGTTAGCAATATATTTAACGCAATTGTAACAATATATTTAACCAAAACTCAAAGTGTGTAATAGCCTTATCGGAACAACCACGTCTTTCACAGCCGCCGGAGGTCACGCGGCACAGCGCGAGATTTGTATGTATTTCAGTTCATTGTCAAGTAAAAGTTGACTGACTGTGTGCAGTTCAATGCTTTATATAGCAGTTATATACTCGAAAGTTATATTTGGTGATCGATGACGGATTAAATCTTAATATTCCAATCGAGTTATCCATTCTTACTTTCTAATCTGATTGATTTAGTTGCAATCAGTTTGTCAGCAAAGATAACAGTGCTGCCATCTATGCGATAGCGTTGACAACTAGGCGACAGTGCTGCTATACGTTGAGTAAGAATATTGTGTTACTACCCGCATTTAAGGACGATCAAGTGGTTATGCTAGTTCTATGTACGCCGAGCATCACATTGTTCTAATTAACGAGCTTGTCTTTAGTGAGAACATATGTATTTCATGACGTCATCGTTATGTACAAAGACTCGGCTAGCTTCTCGATGAGGAGTAAGGAATCTCTGAATCCCCTTGGGTATGTAAGAATAGTTATATTTTGGTAGGTACTCTCTGCCTACCCCATAAAGTACCAAATAACGTTTGATATACGTTATACATATACCTGACATGGTAATACAATAATAATGTTTATTATAATAACGTCAGTAAGACGCGGACGTCTAAGGGAATAAATGTAAATCTTGTGAATGTGTTTGACATTAGATTATATGTAGTAATTGTAATTTATATCAATACTTAGTGTCTATAAAACATATGCAACTATGAGTATTATATTTTGTTATACGTGGTTAGTCTTGAAGGTCAGTCTTATTCTTAATAAATGCACAAGCTTTGTTGCTAATAAATTTATATAAAAGCAGAATTAAAAATATTAATCATGTTATTCCTTACGTTTATTTCTGCAATCCTCTGCCTACCCCGTCGGGTAAATTCGGGCGTGACATATTATCTCCACAGATACTAGAGAACTATAGATCCAGTGATTGTGTCAAAGTGAAATCTTTCTTGCGACTGCAAAATAAATAAAACATTTAATTTAGCACAAATAAAAACTCCAATGATATTACTTTATCATTTGCAAAATGAACGATTTATTCACTAAGCAAATCCGCAAGGTTTCACTTGTACCGAGTAATTGCTGAAAGTTAGTATTAACAGCTGAAAAGGGTATGAAAATAAAGTTTACAGATTGCATCAACAATCATGATATTAATTATCAAATTACAACTAAATAACTCTATAATGGCGTAAAATTGCACATTTCCCAACCGATCGTTCCATCCGTTCACGATGGATTACAGAAATTGTTTAATAAGAGTTGCATCATTTTTGTACAGTTCATAATACTGCGCGCTGCTCTCACGTCTTTATCTTCTCGGCCTTTGAATTATTATTGAATTTATATCATCAAGCCAGGTTCTTTTCGGGTAAGGTAGAAAGCGGCGAGTGATAAATACCTCGACCCTCCCACATATGGTGTCTGTGTTCCTCAATCGTTCTGTTATAATACTGAAAATATCAATTGGTTTTTCTAAGTTGAAACCCTAAATACTAGCACGGGGTGTGGAGTGGAAATGTGGGCTTAACTCCTCAGGGCAACTGTGTCCAACAGTGGACTTCAATAAACTGATGATGATGTGTGGAAATAAGCTTACTCCATGGTGGCAAGTGTAGCTGGTGGAACGCGGGAGTGTACTACATTCCTCTGCCTACCCCGTTCGGGGAAGTACAGGCGTGATGTTGAGTTACTTCATTCAAGTCAATTCTATTGTGTCACATGCGTCGCGAGCGTGGTTCGAGCCGCGCCCAAATTCTTCCGACCGCGTCGTGTTCTTACGAGATCTTAAAGGCATTCTTTAATATTCATAGTCTTATGACACTGTCGCAAGCCCAACAATGGAAATATTGCATATAACTTGATCTTAATCATTGTTATTTCAATTAGTTCGGATGTTTGCATAAAGTTAATAAATATTATTATATACCAGTAATATGATATATAACCACGCCTATATGTCGCTGAAGAGATAGGCTGAGAAGTGTAGTACTGATATTTTTCATCAGTTAAGTCATACGTCTCTTAATATAGATGAATATTATTAAGTAAATAAAGCAAATATTATCGCTAATATTGAACTAATCAGTATTAGTAAATATTTTTTTTCAATAAATAAAGGCTTAACTATGTATCTAATTCATAAAGAATGTTGTACAACCAATTTCTATTCCATTGCGTAAAGCACTTGTGACGTCATCAAGTTTCATACAATGAGCTTACTGTGTACAACAAAGAGAAGCGTGGTGTCAGTTAGTAAGTTAATACTAACGGAAACGACTGTACTCGTGTGTACGTATTACATAGATTGCTAATCACTTACTCACGCGAGTGTACACGTTTTTTAGGGTTGCCATCTGCCGAGTTCCTTGTACCAAAAATCCGGGAAATCGGTCATGATCTTTCGGAAGACAGGTGCGTGTTTTTTTATCCCACCGGACATCGAGAG
The DNA here is from genome assembly GCA_018246595.1 of Mimoniades nurscia nurscia. Classification (NCBI taxonomy): domain Eukaryota; kingdom Metazoa; phylum Arthropoda; class Insecta; order Lepidoptera; family Hesperiidae; genus Mimoniades; species Mimoniades nurscia. The sequence continues at coordinate 14,879 of DWFO01000305.1, forward strand.
CGTGCGAATGTGTTATGAAATGCCATGTTTGTGGAAATGAGTCATATTAATAGCTGTTATCTATCAACATAGTATGTACGTTCAATGCTATATTTGTGTTGCCAACTTAAGCATTTTCCGAAGCGGTGGTATTGTCATTTGGACGTACAAAAAGTGTTCCAAGGAACCAATTTTGAATAAATGACATTTGAATTTTATAACTGCATTGTGATAGTTGAATTAGGATTAGCAGTATATTTACAGATTGAAACGGAGAAAGCAGAAGTTCTTTAAAAGTGAATTATGACCAGGTTGAAATGTAGAATAATAGTAATTTTCAACACGTTACAATGTGTATTACACTATACATATTAGCCCTGACTCGTTTTTTGGTCTGACTGCTCTTAACTTAACCAATAACACCTGTCCAGATACAAAAATCAGTTGAGCCATTAAAAAACAAACTATGTAGATGCCTAGACTGGCAAAAAATGCCACTTGCCATTACGTCCGCCATTTATTAACAACAGTAAAGAATACATAAGAAAATTAACCCATTTAAACTTATGCATTCATCCTCACTTTCGCTATTTGGACCGACCCATCGTAACTGGACCGTAATGTCCCAGATCGTCACTTGGGTTTTTGGACCGACGCCGACGTCACTAGACAACCAGGGTCCGGATCCAATGCACTCAAGTAATAGTCGTTTCATGTGACAGTCACGATCATAGGAGGCGATTGATCGCGGCACTTCGTTAGTCAGAAGGAACGCGGCGCGTTGGCCTTGTCCACGGCCCGGTCACGATATGACTGCGCCGGCTAGTCGAAATGCCAGCTCCATATTTTTTATTACCTCCTTGTTCGTATTAACGAAGTACGCTCAATCACGTTACGCTTTGCTAACAATGATTAAAATCGCGGCGTTTTTGTTTTATTAATATAGCTTTGTTGACTGCGTCGTTGGTCGTGTTGGTTGCAAGTGCGACTGAAGATCGGGAGGTCCTGGGTTCAATTCCCGGGTCGGGCACTATTTTTCTAATTTAGATTTTCTAGTAGTGGCTCGGAGTCTGGACATGTGGGCGGTGAATGGCAATAGGCTCACCACCTATTCCATAGTGGGACGTAAACGTAACTGGTGAAACGTGGGAGTGTTCTACATTCTTTTGCCTACCTCTTCGGAGATTACGGGGGAGATGTTACGTTCATATATGATATACCGCGTCAACAGAAGCACGCTCAAAAGTCGCCTTTATAATTCGTTAATGTCGTTCCAATAATCAGATTTGCGAGTGTCCGGAGCAAGATTTAAATGGCGATAATTAAATCAATACGGGACCGATGTTAAATAAGGGTGGTTTGAAAATAAATTCGTAAAAGCTTGAGTGTGAAATTGTAACCCGCATTTCTGTGTGAAAATATTTCGAATAAATGAAATAAATACGCAATTATATTGCCGATGACGCCATCGTATTTGTGTTTTATGTTTACTGGTGTGTTCTGGCTTTATTGATGTTAGCCTTATGAACCAATTAATTAATGGTTCATAATTAATGTAACTATTGCATTACCCATTATCCGAAATACATTTGGTTCAGATTTGCAGATATTTTGAGATATACGTAGTGTGTACGTACACGTCTAGTCTGTGGCTCCAATGGTGGATGCTGACTGCTGCTTCAATTCTCGACCTCAAATACAAATATGAAGCACGAATATTTGTTCTAACTCTATAATTACCTATATAACTATTTATTAGAATTTTGTCAGAGATTCTGTCTAGTTTTTTGCTCTGATGGTCTTTGTGTTTTCCCAAGAAAGTATTGATGTGCGTATTATTATGCATAAAGTATTACATGCACACAGAAAATTTAAATGACATTGAATGTACAAAACTGACTAAAACTAGCATTTTTTTACATGGTATTACTAACATAACAAGAACTTTTTTCCTATACACTTTGCGAGCTTTGATACACCCGATACAAGGATAATTAAGCTGTCAAAAGCAGTGAAATCGGCAAGCTCTGTGTAAGCTCTTAAATACTGGGAACTAGAGGATGTTAATGCGTGGATTAAAACACTTCACGTTTAGTTTGTGTACACATCTCAACTTAAATTATACTAAGTAACTTAAATAATACCATGGTGTTAAAGTATTGCAGATTTATAATTATGAATAATGGTTAGAATGATTGCGGTCATATTTTACATCATTATCACCAAGAACCGTGCCGTGAAGCAATTGTTTGTATATGATTTGGTTTAGGTCCGATGAATGTGGCTACCGGTCTATAAGATGGTATTGAAATGGATGTGTACTGTTCCTTTACTGCAGTCCTTTTACTCATACATATTACTCAATCAATGTGCCTTTTTAACGTCTAATATTGACTAATTCTCGTCTCATTAATATTTAATATTGTCTACAGTGATTAATCCTAACCGTTCGCATTCCTAAGATCCTTCTCGATGTTGGTATTAGTTGGTCCATGGGCGGCTTGCTTGTTGGCTCCTCTTAAAAACGCGCTTAATGTTACTCCATCTTATGATCAAAGTTAGCATGTATTTTTCAACACGCTTATATTAGTTTCACCTATTATGTATGTGTGTACGTAACTATATGTTTGTATATAACCGCCACTTTGAAATCGATTTTGCCCTACTTTTAATGATAAGATTGAATTTAAATTTGGCACACATGTCATAGACCGACATAATACAATAATTAATAATAATAATAACATAATAGTATTAATTAATTAATACAATAATAAAAAACGTGTGCATATTAAAGACGGTTGTTTAATAGCAAATGGAAATAAAAACCGGAATATAAACTAAAAAGTAAAAAATAATTCTGAACATAGGAATAAAATTACTAACAACAAAATTACTAACAACAAAATTACTAAACAACAAAATTAATGCCACTGTTCTGAAAGCAGTATTTTAGTTTCGATTAACTCTAAAAGTGTGTTTTTAACTTTACTTTAACTATTTTTTGTTTATACGAGTATATCAGAAATTCACGTAGGCGTTATCCAAAACGTGTCATTTGCACGTTAAAGGCAACAGAAATCAAAAACTGCAAGGCAAAGGGCAAAAAGCGGTACCAATAATCGATTTTATTCGTAACTATCAAGCTGTCACACGCATACTTTCTATTTTGTCTGACATTGTGAACATACACGCGGGACATTTGTAATAATAAATAAAATAAACATTTCAATTCTAAGAAACAAACCGTTGCACGGTACATACCAAAGGCCAATAATTTTATAAAATCGCTGATAACCTAATTACTTACAGACTGATTTGTATCGAAAATATGTATATTAATGTTTAAAATAAGATAATATGATTAGAATTATATGAAAAAGGATTGTAAACAATCTTTATGTGTTTATTCTAAATACTTTAGTTACGACTATTTCGTATAAACAATTAATCTGATGTGACTTCTTAAACATATAATATTTCTGATATTAGTTTTAGAAAACATTCCTCATCACATCGCAGAGGTAGACAAGAAGTAGGCAGACAAATGAGTTACAATCCCACGTTTCACAAGTTATGAGTACGTTATACAATCCCACGTTTCACGAGTTATGAGTATGTTATACAATCCCACGTTTCACGAGTTATGAGTACGTTATACAATCCCACGTTTCACGAGTTATGAGTACGTTATACAATCCCACGTTTCAGGAGTTATGAGTACGTTATGCGTGCCATGATGGGGCCACGTATACTGGTTAGTGAGCCTATTGCATGGGGCACAAATCCAGACTCTGACGTCTACAACTAGGAATTTTAAGTTAGAAAATACAATAATAACATGGGTCCAAACCTCTTACGCTGCAAACGCGCCTGAAACAAGGTTGTTCATTGCCATAATGCTAAAAAAGATCAAGTTTTGACGTAATGTAATCAATTACAAAATCAAATATCGTTCAACTAATTCGCTTTAACGTATTTGTCCCTACTAATCCCAAATGTTACAAATATACATTTCCAGAGACATTCCTTTGACTGTATAGTATTGCTTGCTGATATTATACGTACATATACTCGTATCTGATTATATTTACTGATATTGTAAAATAATAATATCCAAAAATAATCGCAAAATTATACCAAGAAACGACGTTGACACATTTCATACGAAGCGCGACCACTTTTCAGTTTGCCCGCATCCGACTACTGGCATCAAAAACTGTTTTGTGTGAGACGGTTTGGAGTTTTGTAAATTAATTCGGCGGTTCCGAGCTATTACGCGAACTGTCAGCACAGGTGGCACGCTCCCCTTCTCAGTGCTCAGGATTTGCATTTGGAAATACTCCTACTAATTTAACTTCTGTTTGTTAAGTCAAACTAAACAACGCCACAGCTCGGCTCACGGGAATCGAGCTAACATTGCCGCAGAATATACCGGTAATTTCTACAAGTAATGTTAGGGCTGGAGGAGTTCATATCAATACTTACATTTACAATTTTATTAGCTCCAGAATTGTGTTTAGAATACGTCTACGTCCTAGAAGCTATATATGTATGTATATATTATATTCATTAACCTGTCCAGTACTGGACATAAGCGTCTTTAAAAGCATTACCCTAAGGTTGATCTTCAACTCTTCGTTTCCAATCATGGCCAGATACTTTGCGTATATCTTCACTCCACTTAACTGAAGACCATCATACGATGTCTTTGCCAATATGTGTTTTCCACTCCAGAATATATACCTATGTGTGAAAATTAATGTGAACTAGTGAAATCCGACCGTAATTCATAAAATTTCAAATACGAACGTTATTGAGGTTCTCTTCCCAGGGAGTACATTTCTATGAATATTTGTTTTATTTGCGGCACTGATTGACGGTAAATTATTATGTATCTGACATTGCCATTATGGATATAAACACTTAATGTTTTACTTTATTCAATGATATTTTATTCAATTATGTATATATTTGTAATTAGGTATTTGCAGTAAGTAATTTTAGCTTTCTGCACAACTTTTATATGTTAACTTTTAGTATACTTCTTGAATGCAGTACTCTTAAAAAGATACAAAGATTTATTTTCACGTAATATATAAACAACGACATCTACGCAATTTAGTGACAGCTGTCATAATATTATTGTTTTATAATAAATTGTAATATATACGATCATTGTACAATTGTACTATTGTAATACGTTTTCATATTACATATTAGTGAAAATAATTTATTTTTCAATACAATAATGATTTCAAATCAATATGATATCTTTAGCACTTCTTGTTCTACGTACAATTGTGTGCCATTCAACACAGTACCAGCAACACAACAACAGCGTTCAGGTCCGCCAACGTTCACGCCTAGCCGTGGGACAAATTAATGCCATTGTGTTAGAGGGATTATGTACCGCCGTCCATTTATATGTAAAATAGTGACGTGTCATTGGAGCTAGCCAGCCGTGCTCGTGGGTGCCAATTAACAAGTAATAATCGTTCCACGTACTAACAAACGCAGTGTCATATTTTGCGCGCTAGATTTTTTTTCTCGTTAGTGAAAATCAATATGCAATGTATACAGCCAGTCATAATACTCTATACGTCTGTCGCAATTTTATATTCGTTTCCAGCAGTATCATTATTTATTCTGTAACGCACACATGAGCAGCGCAAATTTAAGCCATTGTGTTAGAGGGACTACGTAGAGCCATCCATTTATATGTAAAATAGTGGCGCGTGCGATCGGAACCAGGGAGCCGTGCTCTACGGCGCTCTACGAGCGCTCTACCACCCTTCACATGACTCCTATAAACATACAAATGTATACAGACGCTAAACTTACAAAAAAAAATTGAATTATGATTATATTACTTATTTAGCTTTTTTGGTTTGTCGATTCCCAATGTACATGTCCAGCGTGTGGATTATGGGCTAAACCTTCTTTAGTCACGCTCACGTCAAGCAGTGGATTGATACAGGCTGATTGATGTTTATTATTATTGTTTTTTCAATGCTTATGGATAAAGGAGAATCTTAAGGTGGCGATTTATTTTGCACACTTGTGTTAAGTTCAATAGCAACGAGGAAGGAGGATAAATGAATCGCACGAGTCAGAGGAATCAGGATGAAAAAGAACTTTCACTTTTTTCTTTCAATTAACAAAGTTACTTTTAAATTTAATTTATATGATTGCATTGCGAACTATAGATGTCTATTTATTTAAAAAAAATATTCTTCTACAGTTTTGAACAGATATTGCATGTTTTTGTGATACACAGAAGAGCTTGCTAAGTATAACTTTTCCCACTGTGTTAAAAGTTAAAATATCATATTCATAGTCTTTTTTGTCAAATTATTTAAACAAACTTTTATATAAAAAGAGATACAACTAAACCTTGATGTAAGCTGACAGTTAGGCATTTTTAAGCGGATGAACTTTTAAGAAATAAGAATGCACTGAAATATCGCAACTGGCAGGCGAAAGGGGACATTTAGTTGTGATTTATGTCACTTTGCATTCTTGATGAAGGCAGATTATAATTTTATGAACTCTAAATTAATTTGTTTATTGCTACCAAACTTAATATTGTGTCATGATTTTATTCATATTAGTAATTTTAGGTTATGGTTGTTACGTAATTGTTTTTCAGCATCTTACGGTAATAATTGGTAAAGTTTTATTTATTTATTAATTCTTTATTGTTTACCTATAGTTAGGTTACATAGAGCGGACTCAAAGCCTGATGGCCTTCTCTACCAGACAACTCCGGTGGAGTTTATAGAAGGTAAGGTAAATTAAGGTAATTCCAATCAATATGTCAATGTCAATATTTCGACATCAGAGCTTGTTACTTTTTAAGTAATATTCTCTTGTCATTGCGAAATTATATACAGGGTGGATACCTTCCAACGACAATAAATGAAAACACAAGTACTGCTCCTTCCTTGGAACATCCTGCAATAATTAAAAAAACTCTTAACATCGAATTTGAAAAAGTTATTTTTTCAAACAAACAATAATAAATAACGGAGTAAAAAATAGAACGCCATTCGTAAACATCAGTTCACTCATCTTTGACAAGAGCGGCAACAGCGCATTATCGTATTAGTAAAAAAAATTAAAAACAATAATAATGGCGGCAAAATGCATTCTTAACCCGAACGGACTATAGTGATGTACCATCACGTAATAGGTTTATATCGATATTGTTTTTCCACGCAACAAAATAATAGTAATATTAATTAAATAAGGTTTATTATAAGTAAAATGAAAATGAATCACATTTATTCAGTTTAGGCTATTGTGGTACTAGCACACTAAAATAAGTACACTAAAATTAATATTGTTCATAG
>DWFO01000306.1:0-22189 GCA_018246595.1 Mimoniades nurscia nurscia
GTGTCCGACCCGGGAATCGAACCCGGGACCTCCCGTTCGGCAGTCGCACTCGCAACCAACACGACCACCGAGGCAGTCATATCAAATCAATATTAATATTAATCATTTATATGTAGGAATAAAGATTAAAATAGTTAATTTTGCCTCAAACAGCAGAGGTAATATTGAATGAAATCGAAATGGATACAGAAGATCCATGAAATCCACGTAGCGTAGACAATAAGAAAGGGTTTTTAATGTTAACACTATTAATAGGATGGCAAAAAATAATTTTGTTGTAATCAAAACCATTGTCGTAATGAACACTCAAATGTTAGCGTTTATAATTAAAAATAATAGCTAATGTAACTTGACTAACATCATAACGTAATATTAGGTGTGCTTCCTCTGTTCATTTGCATATCAACAATTTAATATAATCAGCTAAAGTCATCCCTCAAAATAGAGAGCGTCTTTTAGATTCCTTTCCCTGAGGTTATAGCGGTTTTAAAATGTTACATTCAGGTTTCGGAAACGAGGTTTACTGGTGTCCCTTGAAGTATGTAACAAATGGTCTATTCTAAAAATTGTTTTTCGATCTATCTCAGTTATGAAACATTAAACGCTTTTCGGTCTATCTTATTCGCACTTATGGGACCACCTTTGTTATTTTGGTACTCACTTTGTATTATTTTACATATTCGTTATAGCGAACAATATTATTAGCGCCTTTTAAAATTAAAATTATAGTACAAATTGCCATTTAACTTCATTAGCTACATGTTGCTCGTTACTTTTTACCTTAGCAGTGAATTGAAATAATTAAAGAGGAATTCACCTGTCGTAAGGCTTATTGCCCCACAGGTGGGCGATACTGTTCACGCAGAAAGCGATGTTCAGTGTGATTGTGAATCTGGTGACGAAGCTCACAACGAAGCTGTTCACCAAGCTTTCGTTCCAGAAGTACATTGGAATCCACACTGGTAGAGCCACGTTCAACAACGCAAACAAAGGTACGAAGATTCTGAAAAAAAAGTACAGTCCATGTCAATTAAATTTGCTAATACCCGTTTCGATAGGGCCCTTTCAAATTCAACTAGATCATCTCAGAAAGCAGGATAAATTTATTTAATTTTATCAATATAAATAAAGTATGTCACTACGATTCAATTTTGTCCATGGCAAGGCAATGCTCGAGCGAAATTGACTTTATTGAAATAATATAAAGTTCTTTTTTAAATTAAAATAAGTTCTGCTCTTCGATCCAGTCTATTTGAAAGGACCCTTAATCGTATTTTTATACAAGGAATTTAGGAATTTTTTTTTTAGTTTTAGGTTTTAGCCCAGTTTTAGGTTTTAACGTAATTTTTTGATAATAATACTTTGTTACTAAGTTAAATAAAAAAAATATATACGACTTTTTAAAATCTAATATACAATTTTTACAAATTTATTATCAGTATCACAAAAATATGATAAAACGAATATAGCCATTGGTTACTTTTAACTTTAAATTGACTATTCGAAAGTAAATCATAATTAAATATGAAGTTTACAAAGCATTACGAGTTATTAATTTAAACGTGTAGTTAGTGATAAAACTGAAAATCAAATCAAAACCATAATTTGATTTAATTGTAATAAAGCTTACTTAGCTAATACTGTTTTTAAGTTGAACAAGAATCGGGTCAAATTTAAATTAACAATCTCAGAATATTCATGGAAATCATAATTATATTAAAGTACCGTACATTCCTCCTTCAGTAAATTACATTATTATTATTTATACATACATATACAAATACATACATACATACGCACTTTAATGGATATCGCATGTGCTGAAAGAAAAACTCGTGTTTTAAATTGATCTATTCGAGCGTTTACCTTCTCGTACCAGAGTTCCATATGAGATTTTGAGTACTTGCGTTTCGTAATATGGATATTATAATAGCACTGTATTTTTCCGGAGGGGTACGCAGAGCAGTGTAGTAAACTCTGATGATTGACCTTTTACGGTTGGTTTTGGTTAAGAGTTGAGCTTATTGCTGTACATCAGACACAAATCTAGACTTCGAGCTATCAGGAATTTGAAGAAAGATAATCCTACCAATACTCGTAATAATACTCGTACTCGGCAGTCACTCTTGCATACAAAAGTTGTAGTCATCGGTCAGCTTTAAAACTCCAGTTATACAGCACGTTTCGATAGTTTTTATTAAAAATAACAAAAGTTGTGTCTTACAGTTTCTGTATCCTGACGACGGGGTCTTCGAGAAGGTCCAGGGAAGTCTTCCGGAGAGCGACTCGTCGGTTTTCAACTGCAGGGTGTGGGGTGAGGACCAGCCAGCCCACGTGCGCGAACCAAAACCCTCTCCGAACATCGTGTGGATCAGCTACACTCTCTGAGTACTTGTGGTGTATACGATGATCTAAAGCCCATGTGTATATATCCCTCTGAAAATATAATAATTATTAATTATTTCTATACCACATTCGCTGCTATAAGCGTAGGTACTTTGGTAAATTTTTCTGAAGAACTTTTTGAGTGTAGTCTTTTTTAAAGCGCAATTAGTAGGTAATAAGTTGTTTCTTTACTTATTTAGTGGTTACATTTTGAAGAACCATCAAACACAATAATATGTGTTAGGAGAGAAATTTCGGAAAGTCCGTTCTTAGTTGACCTGTCCTGTTCCTGTCTTTCAAGTAAATCGGACGCATAGTTATCGAAATATCGTGATCTCATATATAGATCACAATATGTCGTGGAAATTGCTTATTAGATTAATGCATTTTCCCTGTAAAAAGACATTAGGAGTTCGGATGAGCAAATTATCTGTATACCTACGAGTAGACACAAGAATTGCTCGTATGAAGTATTAAGAGAAAAGATTTTTATATGAACCCAGCCTAACTGGTTCGAAATCATAATCGAGCATATATATTTTCAATTTATTTATTTTGTCGCACCAAATTAGAAATAAATGACGTAAACCTAATATATTTCCCAGGAATTTGTCAGAGGGCAACTGTGGTACAAAAACTTAACAATTCAATGATGTTTAGTATCCAGAAGTATCGCGTCGTGTTCTATAACGAGGGTCAACAGGAACAATTGACTCTATTTACTGACGGCAGCGGACCGAAGAGGCCCGTTTGCATCTATTGTTTGTGTTTTTATATCAAGTGAACTGCATGTAGCACATTTTGTAGCTTTTACGAAATAATGTTTTCTTCTCATAACAAGGCGATGTGGAATTGTTGGAGTTGTCACGACACGATATCAGAGGCACTGACAGGCGAAGGAAGCTCTTTGATCGAATACAATCAACTGTAATAACAGTACAGTTATAAACGAACAAGTTCAATTTAGTACAATTACAACATTAAGAAACGAACAACACGCCTGTAAGGTAAGCAGAGATGTGTAGTACAGTCATACGTTTCACCAGTTACGTTTACGTCCTACTATGGAATAGGTGGCGAGCTTATTGCCATAGACCGGGCATGATTCCAGACTCCGAGCCACTGTCAGAAAGTCTAAACTCCTCCAACGGTCCAGTCAAGCTCGTATGTTATGATGTGATTTATAGTCGTTTTCATGTGTAGTTTTGATAGACAATATTAGTAAATATTTACCTGTCCGGTCACAGTGAAGAGCAGTGCAAGAAGTATCCGAAGAGGTAGCTTCGCTCTGTATGCTCTGTGTGACCACAGTCGGTGGACGCCCGCTGTGATGCCGAGTCCTGATGTATAAATAGTTACAAATGCTGGAACAAAAATGCACATGTCAAATAAATTTCAGAATTGCAGAGAAAACAAATAATCTTATCCAATGTTTAACTACGCCACTACCTGTCAGATGTGTCATAAAGCATGATAAATATGTAATATTATCAGATTATACGAAATATATGTAATAATAACACGGTTAGAAAGATCGGTTTAACAAATTATGTTAATAAATTATGGCCGCGTGTACTTCGATTTCAGCCACTGTCTTTGTCACCTAAATGTACACCTTTTCCCTTTAATTATTCCGATAGATAGTACAGGCCACGCTTCGAAGTGAAACGAACGTGCCCAGCGTGGGAGTTATGCCCAAAAACCCTATAACAATGAAACAACATCAAAGTGTTTATGACACCGTCTTTTTAGATACACTGTCCAGTCACCCACCTCCCTGCATCTGGACTTACGTTGTATACGACATTGAACATGTCTCATTTAATAGCTTTCTTTAATAGATAGGAAGTGAGGCAATAAGTAAATGTTTATGCATCATCCATTGGCCCGACTCGAAATTAAAATGAAACTAGTTTTAGCTGAAACACTGTCTAACTATCAAAAATTATTAATTTTAATTACATTATTAATCGGTAACAATGTACATTTCATTGCAATCATCTACATCGATATCATTGTTATTTGAATCAATAGCGATAAAAACAATTTTGTTAGAAATAGGTGTTGTAATATGAATTTTGTTAGAAATACACACAACAATATTATTACTTTCATCAGACACATGTGCAGTAATATTAGTTTCGCTAGAAACCCGCATAATAGTGTTAATTTTGTTAGAAACACGCGCAGCAGCATTAATTCTGTTAGAAATACGTGTAGTAGTATTAATTTAGTTATTGGTACAGGTTTATACATAGTTAACATATTAATTATATACATATTTAAATTATTAATTATATACTTATTTAACATATTATGTATACATTGTTTAACATATTACATATACATGCTTAACATATTACATATACATATCTAACATATTACATATAAATATCTAACATATTACATATACATACATATTTAACATATTACATATACATGTTTATCATATTACATATATGTACATATTTAACATATTAATTTTATTGTATAAATACATGCCTTAATATTGATTTCATTGTAAACAAGGGCAATCATATTGTTTGGTTAGAATCATCGGCAAAACATCAATTTATACTTATACTAATACAATTTCTATGAACATGTAAATACTTACCAAAGAGCGTAGTAAGGAAGCTAACATTGTTCGTTAAGATAAGATACAGGCCGTAAACCGTAGTTAAATGCAACGAAATTTGTACTAAAAGATCGGGCCATCTTATTTGTGGCGTGAACTCCATAGCTTCGTACTCGCTTATGTCGAAATCTATGTCGCTATGGAAGTTCTCACTCAAACTGTCATTCTCTTTAAACACTGTATTATTATTCTCGCATTGCTTCATATCACGTTTAAATCCGTAATTATTTTTCAAAATTCCCATTTTTAACTCTGGATCGTTGATCACGTCGAAACTCTTCTGTGCAGGTGCCATTCTGTAGAATAAATGTTATCATTTATATACGAGTATATGTTTAATGAATAAGAACCTGCATAATATCTGGCTACCAAAAAATTCATGTTGGTTCATTCTTTTCAGAGTTTTAATAACTGCCGACTTAGCTGACCGCGTAATAAAGAATGCATAAATTGACATTTAAACATTTTCTGTTTTCAACGTTTTTGTAGGTTATCGCGTTTTTTATGTTATTTGTTGTGTTGTTGTTGTTTAGGAATTGTTAATGAATTTGGGATTGTCGTGCAGTGTTACTACTCAAAAGTAATGTTCATTTATATTTATTACATGCTGTGGTTATGATTGCTGCATGACGTCAATGTGGACTAAAGGTTGATTGGTTGTCATTGGTTTTTCGTTAGTAATTTTTATGTGTTTCTCACAAAAAGATTTAACGAACTCAACAATGCTATTCGACATACTGTGAATACTAACATTGTTGAAACTACATATAACTACATACATTATTCGACATACTAAATATTGTTGAAACTCTTCCTGCTGCAGATTGCGAAAGAGTGTAACTTCCTGCCGGCGTCTATTTTTCTCGATTCATACAATCTGGTATTATTCGACACAAAAGTGAATAGGCGTTTCCGAAGCAACAGTGCTATATCTCTGGCAGCATCTCTTTTACCATCAGACGAGATTGTAGTTAGATGCGAAGCTATTGTTATTATAAAAAAGGATACTAAAGCGGACCAAGAATCTCGGAAAATAAGGGAAACTGATCGGCGTACTTTTATGTCGGTATTTCAAAATACATCACCATGAATCGCAAAGATCCAAGCACATGAAGGTTTAACCTTCATTTATTTAAAAGTATCGTGCACAAAAAGTCCTACACAGAACTACAGGCATTGACAAATAGGAGCACATCTCGTTGGAAAGCGTTTTTAATCGCAATATTTGCGTGTACAAACTTCATGGAAAGTTGTAGCAGGCACATATTTAACGCTTCCGGACCTTCGTCCTTGGCAAAGAAATATCTTATCTGCGCCGAGTAAGGGTCCTTTCAAATATGTAAATCGGCTTGGAGAGACAGTAGATTTTGATGGTATTTAGAATAGAACTTTTAGACATAACAACAAAAACTAAGTTTACATGTCGAATGTTTTATATCAAGAAAATTTTCGATACCGTCAAAAACAATTGACATGTGAAAAGTGACTTTATTGGAATGTGCTAAAGTCCTAATTCACATACGATCAAAATCATCTCTGCTGTCCGAGCTGGTCTCATTGACAGGACCCTCACAGGCAAAAAGGAACCGGATTAAAAATTGTAAATGTGTTGGTATATAGGTACACAACATAATAGAAGTACTGTGATTTATGTGACTTGAGGGCCGTTATACATATTTATGCACAAAACCATTCATTTCTAACAATCGCAATATTTCCTCCTTTTTCGCTGCCGGGTAATACATAACTGGTATATAACACGCGAGTTAATGAGCAGTTGCCGGCGCGACCTCTATTTTAATGTTCTCGTGCATTTTTAAGCTAAAGGGCAAGGTCAGTCAAGTAGCCGATGTGGAGTTGAAGCGATTTTGACTCAAGAGAAATTTGCTAGTGGTCTTTATACCATTTTTACATTTAGCTTCACAAGATGCAGGCGGCTATCTGGCGGTAAGTGGGTGCCGTTGCCTATTGCCATTTGCGACACCCGAGGAGTGGCCAATGGTTTGCTAGTTTTTAACGAGGTTCCTTTGCAATTTTATTGATGAAACCCATGTCATAGTGCTGCGGGAAAATCTCAGATGGAAGCTCTTTGCGCACACACGTGCGCGGTATAAATTGCATAAAAACAATAAAAAATATATGAAATATATTTTATAGTTGTCTCTTAACACATGCGTTTAATGAACTGAAGATTATGAAATGATTTATGCAATGACTGATTTACGACTTGACAATTAATGACTTTCAGTTTGAGTTTACTGGTCATGAATCTAATTTCAGAAGAATCGTATTTATACATATATCACCTTTAAACTAAACTACAGAAACATGTGGGCAATGCAATACCCAAGACCAATAAGTATTGGTCTTGTATGTGATATATTTGGTGAAGATAAGTAAGTTACTTATCTTCACCAAATATATCACATACTGACTAATGGGGGAATCAGAAATTGCTGTATATTTCGCACTCTGTGCTCTCTACCTACCCCGTATGAGACCTGGTGTGAAGATATATCTGTAAGTCTCCAGAAACCGCATACGTAGATGCAAAGAGTGATACAGGTAATGAGATAAATGTAATGAATAAAACAATATTAACTTGGCGACACGCTAACCGTAACGTAACGTATAACGTGGGACTACTATACTCCTCGTCCTATGCCTGCTTTAAAAAATACGCGTTATTTTATATTTGTTATAATAATAAGGAAAAATATAAAATACCTAGTATGTTCAATTCATTTTTTGTATGGTAAATATAAAAGATTTATCGATAATTGTAACTAATATCAGAGTCATACGATACCGATGTTGACACAGGTGTTCGCGCTGACCTGCCGGCAGATTACAACACCTTGTAACGTTATATTTCAAGACAATACAATGCTGGAATGTTTTGGGTGTAATGTATTTGGAAGTTGTTAATATAGAAATATATGGTACAATATAAATTGTTAAGTTGTTATCGACCGGATTTATTGATATTGATATTGATATATTGATTTAGACTGGGGAATAAGTTAGTAAATTAGTAGTAGTTGCAGTGGCACAATGTACTCAACGTACAATGTACGTAATGCACGATGCATTCAACGAATAAAGGCTCGTTCGCCTACTTAGGAACACTATCGTTTTTTAAAGAAAGTCGCTGACATAATCGTTTTGTCATTACTTTCAGAGAATACCTATATGTAGAATGAACGTAAATTCTTTTAAATGATAACACATTGTCGGAATTATTAACCGGTATCTGTCATGTGTGTTGTCGCTAGCGACCGGAAAATAATATGATATGTTTCACTTGGAAATGTTCTCATTACGTTTGTACAACTCGTTATGGTACGTTCTTTTAACATTTAAAACAATGAACTATTATTACGTAATCTGGCACAATATTGGCATTAAGTGGTTCGATGAAAAATTTTGATTGCATAGAAATAACTTATAAACAAGAGTTGAAAAAAGGTCATTCTTGTTTTGTATAAAAGATATCGCGGATACGCGAGATGTTTTTGAACAGATGACAGCTTTATCCTTTTAAATAGCAGCTCCATCGCCTAAGTAGCGCACACATCGTCTTCGACAGGGCTTTGCTGCCGATATACGGCTTTAGATATTTCTATATTACACAATTAGATATTTGAAAATGCGTAAGTATTAGTTGAATGCAAGAAACAAAGTTGTTATCCAAGAAAATTTGTAATAAATATTTTGTTACAAGAACATTGTTATAAATAATTTGTTACAAGAACATTTGTAATAAATATTTTGTTACAAGAACATCGTTATAAATAATTTGTTACAAGAACATTTGTAATAAATATTTTGTTATTAATTGAAATACCGATAATTAATCGACTAAGATGATCGTGGAGTTACATTTTATAATCAATTAAATCATAATTGTTATCGACTGTCTCATGTGTTGGTTGCAAGCGCGACTACCGATCGACAGTTCCTGGGTTCAAATCTCGCGTGAGGCAATACTGGATTTTTCTAACATAGGTTTTTTAGTAGTGGCTCGGAGTCTGCATACGTGCCGATGTATCGCAATAGGCTCACCACCTATTTCATAGTAAGACGTAAACCTAACTGGTTAAACGAGGAAGTGTATTACTCTCTTCTACCCACTTCTTCGGGGATTACAGGCGCAATGTTACGTTACATTATGTTATCCAATAAAAAAACTACAAAGACTTTATTTTAGCTGTACATAACAGACCGTAAAAGAACAAGAATAATATTAAAACACTTAACACACAACATAATATCACACTTATATTCGTTTATTTTTCAAAGAAGTGTAGTATACCTACTTTTCATCAATGATATCTTATACATCTCATGGAATAACAACGGACTCAAATCCAAACTTAACCATAAAAACTTAAGATATTAGTTTAATAGACATGCCAACATTTTACTTTAATAATAACAGTTAATAATTAACTCGCTCATGACGGAAAACACGAACATGTAACGTATGGGGACGTCAAGTGCAAAATTGGAGCGAATGTGGTAACAGAGAGAAGGGGATGCCTTTTACATGTTGGTTTAATTATTTCGTTCGGTTACTTCGGTTTAGACGGATGTTAAATTAATATACATATATACTGATGTACATACATATATATACTGATGAAATATAAACATAAGAAACATAAGAAATAAAGGAAGAAAGAAATGAATAAACTATACTCAATTGTATATATGACTTGTTATAAAACCCCGATACGCTTTATTCTATGGGATGTAACATATCAGGTAAAAAGTGGGAGTAGTAGCCCTATCTTCTTACCCCTTCAAGGAAATACAGGCGTAAAGTTATGTTCTCGGTCTGTAATTCTTAAATAATGTTCCATAATTCTCCTTAAAACTTCTGACATTAACTTAGCACTTAAATGACAATCTCATTACAATTTCTAAGTCTTACATTCCGCGTTCCTTGCGTATATTACCATGTTTATAGATAATATATAAATTCATAAAAAGATGTACGAACACTTTTTTTTTTTGTCATTCCATTCTCCGATATGTTAAAATTGATCGCGATTTCGATCATCTGCTTCACTCTCACACAGCTGTTAGCAAAGAATTGCTGCCTTAATGGCGACGAACTCCTTACTGACTAGTATTAAATTTTATTTACTTATACTTTTTTCTGTACAATGGACTTAATAGATGTCTCCGATAACACGTTATTGAAATCGACCTTTAGGTTTTTGTATCCAACCGCTACAAAACATTTTGTGTATATCGTCACTCCACCTAGCTAGAGGGCATCCTATGCTACGGAAAAAAATGATATTAGAGGGTTTCTAAGTGTTCAGAAATTTAATATGCTTTCATACACAATAAGATATTTAAGCTCGTCTCAGACGGCGCAATGACTATAACATATAGGTAAGTTTATTGTGTTATCAATTATATTACAGCAAACTATCACACTGGGTACCTATAATATAATATATTATTTGCGAAATAATAACTTTGTATTGCTATACAGAGATATAATATATCTTGCTATGTCTGTATATGTGTACGTACAATATATTGTAATATATTGTTGTATACCTTGTTATAATTTACGTAATAGCTCCGTCTGTGAGGTGTTTGAAAGATTTGCAGTCGGTAAGAATTACACGGTATTACTCATAATAGGTGTGAGTCAGAATGACGCGCCCCACTCATCAAGTGTCGTTAGCGAACTGAATAGAGAAATTTAGTATATATTTTTTTTATATCTTTTTATTTACCTAATGTACAATAGGCGTACTAAACCTAGTCCAGGATGGTTCTCTACTACTCAACAATTCGTAATGCTGGGAAATATTAGTGGGTAAAATAAATACGAATATTAAAAATTTTAACTTGTTGATCGTTAAGAACAGTATTACTGAGGTACAGGGCTATCAAAACACGCCCTCTGACGTCAGAAAGGCGAGTGTAACCCACGTTTAACTTTTGTCACAAATATGTACCTACTTTTAATTGCGATGCAAAATATATAG
This sequence comes from Mimoniades nurscia nurscia, assembly GCA_018246595.1. NCBI lineage: Eukaryota > Metazoa > Arthropoda > Insecta > Lepidoptera > Hesperiidae > Mimoniades > Mimoniades nurscia. The sequence continues at coordinate 11,038 of DWFO01000306.1, forward strand.
GAAAAGTGTTTATGTTACACATATATATTTTGTCTTTAGTTGATCCATACATTTATTTAGATTGTAGCACTTATGGCATTACACAAAATTAACGATTTCTTTAATCAATTCCTTGTTTTTTTTTCTAAATAATATTGTGAAGTTTTTTATATATTGGATGTAGAAGAATATTTATTTATAATATAATATTTGTATGTAACATACGGTAGAATTTTTGTTTGTATGAGTTACCTGACTTCCATTTGGTAACAATGTAACATGTAACAAGAACTACATCGGTGGTCGTGTTGGTTGCAAGTGCGGCTGTTGATCCGGTCCGAGAGGTCCTCGTGACAAATCTCAAGTCGGACTCTATTAGATTTTTGTAAGATTTCCTAGTAGCGGCTCGGAATCTGGACACATGCCCGGTGTATGGCAATATACTCACCGCCTATTCCATAGCAGGACGGAAACGTAACTGTTGAAACGAGGGAATGTACTACACTCTTCTGCCTAGGTAGGCCGAAGAGGTCTTCGGGGAGTACAGGCGTGATGGTACATCATCATCAGAAATGTAAAAAGTTTTACAACATTCTTAATTTCGCCTTCCGTCTATAACTGTACTTCATATTCTGGGTCTAAATTTTAATAAGGCAAAACAGGCATAGATTTAATGAATTATGAATAACTTTTTGTATTGTTTTCGTCACAACTACGAGTATAAGAGTTATCTTACGTAATCGTTTTACTGACTCATTCGACCTTGACTGTTTTTTCTGAAGTTTCTTAAGCGAACCGATCGATTTGTTTTTGTACAACAAAATTGGAAAATTGTTTTCGATCGAAGATTTCAATGACTGAGGGACGTTACTTTAACATTCTATTGATGTTGGTAATTCAGTAGGTATTGTTAAGTAGCACATTTAATATTATAAACAGAACAATTTAATTAATGCTTTAACATTAACATCGTGTTTTCAGTTTACTTATAAAATTCTAGTACCAAGTTCTTTCGTATTTTCTCCTTTGGCAATAAACAAGCAATTACACACCTCACTCATTCTCCTGGCGATTATGCAAAATTGATCATTTTATTTGTGCTGTTGAAATTATTTTTATTCATTTTTTTTTAATTATACATATATCAGCTCCATTTTTTTAGGTTTGTAATTTTTCTTTATTTTTCGGAACAAATAATATTTGATAACAAAAATGTCTACACGTAAATATGTAGTATACAGTATACACACAAGGTTGCGACCCTTTCTAAAATCAATGCCTGAACAATCAAAGCGACAGGCACGAACGGGATTTGATTTTATGTTGTATGGTATAACGCGTACATGGGAAAATATCATGGGGACCATCCACATCATCGCCACACCTGAGTCCACACCTGGGCAGAAGCCTCCCCACAAGACGTTTTCACAATTACCTCACTAGACGAGGGGTGGTAAAGTGGGAAATGAATTACGGTCATGTGGGGGTTTATAATTCTAAATTACATTTTATATGAATTATTTATTTATTTCTTTTGGTGTTTCTGTCTTTGAAGAAATAGATAAGCATATATTTAATAAATAATAAAACATTTTCAGGACAAAAGAAAATTAAAACCAAATTCTTCTACGCATAGCGATGAAGTCCGTTTCCTCAAATTTCAAAAGGACTGCCTTTGAGGCCCACGATAAAAAAAACTGCCTTTGAGGCAAAACTTATTATTCAAAGAATTATGAACTTAGTTCACAAACAGCGGAGATGTCAAGTAACTTCAATACGTATACAAATGAAATACAGGTTTAAAGAAATTTATTCATATACAAAATAGTTTAACTACAATGAGATTAATGAGAAAGTGAAGTTAGTGCCTCTAGTGTAATAAGGTAATATAAATGTAACATCACGCCTGATACCCGCCAAGAGGTAGGCAGGGAAACGTAGTACATTCCCTTGTTTCACCAGACAAAGTGTGTCAAATTCAAATATCATTTATTCAGAATTGGTGCATTACTTATTACTGAATGCTTTCTGCACGTCAAAATGAAAGTATCAACGCTTCGGAAAATGCGTCGCTATGGAGAAGAAGTAGCGAAAGAAACTCCATAGGTGTGCTGCTACATCTTTTTAAAATACGCACTTATGAGTATGTCAAAATATAAATTATAATTTTAAGTCTTTAGCAACTCATTTCCAAACGTCTGTTGCCTTGCATGTAATCAACATACAATTGAGTAAAATAGACTTTAGTGTAGTAGAGTATTAGCAACAATTATATATTATTAATTTTAGGTAAGTTACTTAGTTAATACATGGTATTTTACTTCCATTTCGACTAATCCATTCACCACAATGGCTGATCACTCACGATCAGCTGTCGACACGACGAAGAAGAACTTCTTTTTAAATATATTTATATTCTAAAAATCTTTAGAATATTAATATATTTGTTAATATTAAAAAATATATTAGGCGAATCATAATATACTTGTATATAAACAATATCATATTTTTTTCCAACTTTATTCCCACCCTCGTTAATTGATTTTTCTATTTATTTCTTCTATTATGAGCATATACTTGATTTTGTTGTTTTAAACATGATATAATCGATGGATTTGGTAGTAAGGTAAAAGTAAAGATAAGGTAGTTACGGACAAAATACATATTTAATACCCGTGCAGTCTGTAGCACAAAATGAAAGAGTGTGTACAATAAAAAAAAACAGAGTTTCTCCAGAGTTCTAGAGAGATGGGGAGACAAATGAGACATTACATCAATTTAGGCGGTCATATATTATGTCAATGTGCCTGTGGTCGTTGTTTTGACCTTTTGGTATTAAATTTTATATCAAAGAGGTTAGATTTTGGTTACCATAACATAGGCACAACATCACATGGTAGTGTGTACAGATATTCCACGTAATTATTATTTTATTACGTATTAAATCGACCAATAATATTTATTAAGGCTATGTATCTCTTAAGTGAAATTGGATTGTAGGTTCAAGCTAGTGTAAAGAAATTGTTAGTCATATTATTATGTGAACGCTGAATAACTTCCTGGTTACCGCTGACTCGCGTGGTGGCGTATAGTTGTACCTACATTATAAAATATTATCCTAATAATTTGATTGACTTTGACGAATTATTTTTTTACCTTTTAGTGCATTATAATTTGTTTCGGTATAAGTCAGTTTTTTGTTTTGTTAAAATTTTTGTTTATAAAATATAATAATCTATGGTTTTTTAATAATAGGTATATTTCATAAACTCGTGACAGAGAGATATGAGATAGAGAGATAGAGAGACCTTACCATAACACAGAAACTGCAATTTTGCAAACAATCAAAAGGTAGATGACATTTAAATAATAAGTAATCATAATTTTATTCATAATTTAAATTGTTGCAGTTGTTTAAAAATTTCAACATAAAAAGTACATTAGAGCGCAATCCAGCAGAGTAGCTATTGCGTGTAGACAGGATTACATGTAATTCTCTACAATTTAAGCACTTATAATTTAAAATATGGTCCGTACGTGATTGTGGCGTAACAAATTCTTTAAGGGCGACGTAGCAATCGTAAATAACATGACTTTCTCTATTAGATTACTCCAAGATTATGTTATAATATTTGCTGGTTTTTTATCTTATGTTACATTGAATGAAGTTTATTACGATAACAGTGAAATAAAATATTTGATAACTACAAGGTTCACTGTTGGTAAGCAAACTGAGCAATTAATTTATCATTACTGTTACAAAATCGTTTCGACGGTTAATAACAAATTTTCGTTTTTTGTATCTCACTATGAGTCGTTAAAAGGACACGCGTAGAATATATTCAGATTAGGTATTCAGCTTCCTATGCTATGAAAATCTAATCGTCTTTCACCAAACATTTCGGACAATGAGGAACACCAAATCTCCACGAGGTTCTAGGAAGCTATTCAGACTACTTTTACAATGATGTCCGTATTTGTATTTATATATATGTGGTGTGCATGTTTGTGTTTATATGTGTCATTCTTTACTTTTGGACAGTTAGACCGATGAGAATGCCGTTGGAAGGATTATATAGAGTTGTATTGCCCTTACAGGTTATGTAAATTTGAATCAGTTCAGCTTTTTTTCAACTTCAGTTCAGTTCAACTTTTTTTCCTTTTTTTTATTTTTGAATGGTTCCTAGAGACCTTTTTCAAAAACTACTCCAATCTTAAGCACAGGTAACTACATCAAACACTATCAATTTTATCGAGATCTATTGAGGAGTTCGAGATATATCATTGTTTAAAACTAGAAAAACTGTTTTTTTTGTTTTTCAAATAACTTATACATTATCTATCTGATGAAGTTTATAAAAAGGATATTTTTTCTTACCCTAAAAAAACTGCTGCGAAAATACACCATGTTTCAAATCTATTCATTCGTTTGTGATCTATAGTTTTTTGAAAAATTATGACAAGGTGTTTTTTTAAAGCAACTCCTAATTTATCCATCTGATCGATTTTGAGCACATGACTTTTTCATTGCCCTAATAAAACCGTATCGAAAAAGTATCAATTTTATCAAAATAGATTGATTCTTTTCGAGATATATCGTTGTGATAGCGGGAAGTTCCAGAAAATGGCCTACAGGATTAATCGTTATACAGACTTTTTTAAATAAATTTAGTCTACCGAACAGGTAGACAGGCCAACTGATGGTAAGTGGCCACAGTCGTCTAGGAAAATTTGCAACGCCCCAGGAGTGGTCAATACATTGCTAGGTTTGAAGGAGAGTTCTTTCTAAGCCTGTCGTGTAGAGACTTATGTAATAAATTTCCGAAAAATATCTTAAAAGGAGACTTATATAGGTGGGATGAATGATTGAGGATTTTTAGAACACCTATTGCAACAATTATTATTGACCTAGATAATTTATTACTTCTTAGATTTATATTTTTATCTTTACTTCTTAAAGGTAATTAATGTCGGCCGTCGGTAACTGCTACTATAATGAATACCTGGGCCACTAAGCTTTATTCAGGTGAAAACACGGAAATTACGAGTAATTAAATTAAGCTCTTAAAAATTAGACATAAATAGAACTATTTTTATTTGTTTATTGTTTGTCTATATTACTTTGTTGTTGTTGTTGTTTGTTAGTTATTATGTATGTTATTATTAGTTGTCTATAGCAGTTTCAATTTTATAATATATTTTATAATTTACGATGCTTCAGAAGATGTCTTTTTTTAATTTTGACAATAGTGCTGATAAAGCCCCTTAAACACTGAGCTATTACTATGACGGCGGCCGCGACGAAATTACCACCATAATGTGTGGACATAATATATGAATGGAGTTTGTTTTTATTACGTGAAAGCTCGGAGAAATCGATTTTTCCCAGACATGGCCTCCTATTTTATAGCGAGTATGCATTCAAAATATAAGTCTTTTGAGACAATGGGCTGATCTATATGAAAGGACTCTTAGTTAACCTTAGCGTCATTTGAACAATTATTCATTTATTTTTTACTAATTTGCTAATTGCCTAGTTGGTTGAGCGGGTGCAAGCGCGCTTGCCAGGCGAGAGGTCTTGGGTTCGATCCGTGGGTTGGGTACTATTAGGTTTTTCCAACTTCATATTCCTATTAATACTTCGAAGTCTGCATTTGTTCCCGGTCTATGGCAATTATTCGATGATTGGATGGATAATGTTAATGGTGAATCGTTGGAGTGTACTACACTCCTCTGCCTACCTGTTCAGAGAAATACAGGCATGAAGTTACGTTTATGTTTGTTTATTTATTGAATGGGTAGCTTTTGGCAGAGATTAGGCAAATAGAAAGTAATTCAAAATCGTTACATTATATTTTATTACTAATATTCAGCTCTATTTATCGTTTTCCACGTTTTAAATATAGCCAGAATTAGATACTAAAGTTTAAGGTGTCGTTACAAGAGAATATATTATATTATAATCTTATCTCTAGTTAAACACGTTACTGTGATAACACTTACAACTAGGTTTAAGTTTACAATCTTGTTAAATATTTAAATGCATACCTTTGTTTAATATGCTTTGATTATAATAAGCGTGTCACCCATTTAAAACGCTGTGAAACTTGGAGAGCCCGAATTGATGTACAAATTGATGACATTTGACCAATTTATATTTACAGCTATGCTCCCGTACGACCTCAAGAAGCGTTCAACATAACGAACTTTACCTTGTAAAACCTGCTAACAGTGTTGAAATTGGTTATTGGGTACTTGGCGAGCGACCTCCGCTGCTCTGCGCGGATGCGGGCCAGTGGAATTTGGTTTGAGTTGTGAAATTTTAAATGTTAGAATGTACACTGGCATCACTTTCTTACAAAGAATATAATTATTTGTTTTTATTACGTAATTCTACTACTTTACAATTCGTATAACATTCACGTCTCCGTAATTTATTATGTACTCTGTAGCTAAGATGATATCACTGCCTAGCTTGTGTCACGCATTCAAGGTCGCACCAGGAAATTAGAGAGATTCGTTTTGTTCCCATGCTAGTATGGTTTATTTATGTATTGCGTTCATATTTTCTTAATGCACACACCCTACAATAGTCATTTATGTATGTAAATTTCAAATTAATAGCGTTATTAAGTAATATATTTTGTGACCGTCATAAAAATCTAATTACTCAGGCATAAGTATAGAAATTTAATATATTTCATGAGATTATGATAAAATGTAGACGTATAAATTAATGCTTGCTTTCAATAAATGTTATTTCATTTTCTATGTCGATGTCTCTTACATATTTTATGTACGCAGTACCTACATAATGTAGAGAGTAAAGCAGATTGTTAATAATAAGTGAATTATTAGTGAATTATTCACAGACATGGAAAATATTTGGATGAAAAGTAGTTAATAAAATAATACTTAATACTAATATCAACATTAATCTTTAAAACTATATTTTATGAATTGATTTCGTTACTATTTAAACAGAGCGATGAGACTGGTAACATGATCATGTTTGAAAATAAACAGAAATTCCTTAACTGGAGACGAACACTGAACACAATGTGCACATTATTTCAAGGAAAATAAAATTTATACGTTAAATGAAAAACTGTATATAAATTACTTTTTAAATCAACTGAAACGCTGACGATGATTGCTGTGATGGAAAACACACAAATTATATTATAGTACTTTTGACGACACACTAAAGTTATATCCTTGACATGAAAACTGTACAGAAATGATGTTTTGACTATCCGGCGATCGATTTACTAAGTAATGAATTCGCGCTCGCGTTCACAAATAAAGTACGTACATTGGTTTGGTACGTGATATTCAGCGAAACGGACACAGGCGGCTGTTACAGAATAAACTTTGCACAATATTGTTCTCGCGAGACCTTCTCGTAAGGTGGCATGAAATTTTAGGTTACAAGAAAAATGGGGGGCACATGAGTCATGGGTTCGCTTAGCGGAAAGCGGCCGGCAGCGCGCGCGACGGACTATGGTGAACTACTAGTGTGGTGGCCTGGAGTCGCTAGCTCGCTGCTACTAGCCCGACTCACCGGCTGATGGGATGGGGTCGCGGCCGTCCAAACGCCGTTGCATACCGCCTACACACGCGAGCGTCTTGCGACACCGACGCCTTCGCTGCCTGTGGCTTCATCGACAGTTATCTTCACGATACTTACGTGTGGAATGTTATTCGAAATCTTAATTCTGTTTGTAGAATTAATTAGTTACTATCAATATATGAGCACGCCGGAGACATAATACCATCATAGAGAATTAATAATATAAAATCTAAAATATAGAACACCATTTAGAATAACATTTCTTTAAAACCTCTTGATTAGAATGTACGGTTAAAAACTTCATAACGTAAATACGTTCCTCTGCTTACCTCTTCTGGAATTACCAGGCATGATGTTACGCGGTTACGTAACTGAAAAGGTCCCCAGCGGATTCCGATTATTATAACTGAGTTATCGTTACTGTTACTCGTTACTAAATCAGTGAGCGAGTTAACCTGAGGGTCGGCAAGTACATTTGTATACGTTCAACTCTATTGTAAATCCAAATAAACAATGGAAGCAAATACAATATTTTCTACACAATATATTGTCATTGTAATTGGTATTTAAAGGCGTATTGTATCAGCAAATAGCGAAAGTATGTTTAATAATAAATCCAGTAGCCGGAATACTTGATGTTGAAATAAATCTTACTAAATTCACGCATTTATTCTCGAAAAACTTATCTTACTAGCAACGTCTGACGTGCCTTTTGTGGCCTTGATGAAATTAATTGACATCGATATTTCGTCGGGTGCCGCGGATAAACCACCGAATATTGCTAGGAATTACTAATGGAATTACGCAAACAAATCCCGGTATAGTTATCACATTGTTTTTCATTTCTTGTCAATTTTGTATATTCAGATCAATAACAATATTAACTTTAATATCCATGTTTATTGGATTGTGAAACCGGTATTTCTAACATGAAACTGGTATTTTCCTCATGCTATTGTACCAGGTCTTCATAAGTTTGGTACGATGGTCCAGTGAAGAACCTTAACTATGAGATATGTGTTGTTCTATTTAATTTACTACAAAATAAAATTGCTAACGTGTTACATCCACTAGCTACGTTCAGTTCCAGTCATATGAATAACTATGTATAAGTATATTGTCATATTACTTTGCAAACCAGGATAAAAATGTATTGAAATATGTGTTATCACAAAAATGTATTATACGTTTTGACGTGTCATGTGTTAGTGTGTGGAGTTGATGCGTCATCGTGGCACCATCGTGGCGACGGCCCACGCGCTCTAGGGCGAGTGCCGCTTCGGTAATACCCGGCATCGCTGGCATATTTAGGCTGCGAAGAAGTACCTTTGCTAGATACGTGTGCCGTTTTGACAATGCCCCATGTATATTGGCAGTTTTCAGCGGTACAGACCGCCGTTTTGCTAGAAACGTGTCATGTTACCAATCCGGAGTGCATAGAATTCGGTACAACAGATTTAAAGTGGTAATTGCATTTGGAAGAAAGATATAGAATTCCGAAAAGGGAATTAATTATATTTTATCTTCCAGAAAAAAAAATTGTTTACTCAATGTAACCTAGACATAAGGCTATGTAAAATTTTCCGTTTATATTATGAGCCATGAGTCGACGCTCTGACAATCTCTTAAATGTCATAGCACGTAACGGCTACGCAGGCTTGATCACTGGAGCGTTCGACCTAATTTTGCAGTACAGAAATGCTAAAAATCAACTGAAAACATACGGGCAATCATAACACATTTATAAATTAAAACGAGTCCACTTAATTATATATATTTGTATTTCCAAAATGGCAGCATTTTTTTTTCAATTGTACGAAATAGCACATATGCCAGAATGAGTCGAGACTGTTCTGTAGCGCTAGTAAAAGCTCTATAATTGTGTCACAACATACTTGTGTGGGGTGCGACGATGTACAATTTTCTTCGAGCACGTGCTCGACCCAAAACAACATGCGTAGGAACCGCGAAATATTTGAACGGGAGTCCTTCTAATTCATCGCATCAATTAATTTCTTGCACTGAATATAAAAGTGTGAATTATGTCTTATAAGGATATCTTCATCTGATTGAGGTGCATGAGATAGTGTGTTGTATATGTACTCTTATGAAATATGAGTTCCGAAAGAGATACTCGTGTATAGAGTGGTGGTTTTCGTATCATTCGGGTGACATATGCATTACTCACTAAGACACTAACACTGCCGCGTCCTTGACTGAAATAGAACAACGCAAGCGAATTATAAAGCTGTAATAATATAATACTTACATGTGAATCTTACTATTGCAATGCTGCAATGGACTAGATTCGATTTAGATATTTTTTTTGCATTCTCTTCATTCGTCGGCATTAAGGCGGACCCTAAGTATTCTTTAATAATGTAACATCACGTTCGTAATTCCTCGAAGAGGTAGGCAGAAACGTATACGCTCCCGAATTTCGCCAATAATGTCATATGTGGATTGTTATATTGATTGTGTTGCTGGTTGAGTTTATAACTTATAATTTCTAGAGCTGCTTGTAGTCTGGATTTGTGCGCGATACCAATAGGCTCAGCCCCTAATCCATGTTGGGACATAGAATTCAACTGGCGGATCGTGCGAGTGGAACTCGTACTAGTACTCCAGTAGTCAACGTTAGAATAGTCAGTATACATCCTATATACCTTCTTATAACAAGACTGTAACGGATTGGCATTTGTAAGCAACCTATTTTTTTGAAAAACTGCCATTAAAAGGCAATTAACGCAATAGAACCCAAAACAATGAGTTCTTGATTTTTTCATTTATTTGTATATTCATCTAATTGTCTGAGTGTATCTGCTTTTTGTGCACACTAATATCAGAAAGGGCGTGAACTTTGTGATTGCGGTTTTCTTTGACATATTGTGGTAAGCTTCATGTGAAATTTAATGTTTGTTTTATTTCAATAGGTTAACGAATAAAATAGATAGGTATTTCAATAAAAAAAAATCGGTATATTATTATTGGAATGAAATACACTGTTGATTTAATTAGGCCGTAACTTTTGTCTGTAGTCCGTTAAATTATTATGATAGAATGTTTGTGTAAACACGAAGTTGGAATGGATAGTTTTGGAGGTTTGATCTTCCGATGTAAGATTACCTTACATAATGTTTATATGCCCGAGCATACTTATTCCATAGTGAGACGTAAATGTAATTGGTGCAACGTGGGGGTGCACTACCCTTTCGATGATTACAGGCGTAATGTTTTTTTTATTCTCTTTAAATACTCATACCGATTTTGGAGGGTTTTAAAAATGTTGACATCCCATATGACCTTAAAATACTGCCACATATGACTAACAAACGAATAAGTGAAATAACACTCCAAGGTGAAGGTTGATAGCATCTGTCAATTGTTCAAGGAAAGTAAAGTTCAGCGCTCAATATAAAAGTGCGTCATTAAATTCTCACTGCTCACCATCTGAATTGTGCGGCCAGAAAAATAAAAAAAAATGAAATAAAAGTCACTTCACGCCTGTAATCCCCGAAGAGGTAGACAGAGGAATGTAGAACATTCCCAGAAAAATAATCCAACAATATCCAATTGGAACTGTACGTTTACAATATATTA
>DWFO01000307.1:0-22141 GCA_018246595.1 Mimoniades nurscia nurscia
TAAACGTAACTGGTGAAACGTGGGAGTGTTCTACATTCCTCTGCCTACCTCTTCGGGGATGACAGGCGTGATGTTACTTTTTTTTAATTTATTTTAAATATGTAACTGACTTACTTAATTCTTCAAAGAATCGAGTGACTTGGCCTGTCGATTATGTAGACGAAAATTATTTCTTAACCGAAAAGCTAGTGTGTAGAACAGCTACTACAAACGGCTTTCTGAACCCAAAGTAGATATAGGTTATATTGTGATCAATAGAGTAATAAATTACATACATACCTACTTATTATAAATACAGTGTATTTCTAGATGTATTAAGATTAAGACATCTATATGTAACTGATAGAAAGTTATTCTTCAGAAACCAAATCAATGAAACATTCCTGGGAATCGAACCCACATACTCTTGTCCAATACTCACCAATCAATAGATCAGCAAGGCACTTGCAAGTATACCAGTATATTGTAAATAATGTGTATAATGTACTCACTGCTCGACGCAGTGCGCGGCGGTGATCGCCCAGTTCTCGTTGAGCAGCGCGGCGCCGCACTTGTGCAGGTACGTGGAGGTGCGGTACTGGCGCAGCGAGATCTGCCACGGCCACTGGCCGAACGCGGACTTGGTGCCGCCCACGATGCGCGCCTGCGGCCACATCCGCCGCCCGCACACTGCCAGCACCAGCAGCGTCGAGTTTATTAACATATTCACACTTCTGTATCGATTCTATTCTACATCGATTTTATTTTGTATCGATTTCACTCGATCGTATATAACATTTTTCACACACAACACATAGTTAAAATGTTTTTAATAACATTTTTCGCACTGTAATTGAGTTTGTACCGATTCTGTTTTTTTTTTCACAAACATATAACTGTTGGTTATTTTCAGTTCGGTTCCTAGACTCCAATTTTATATTTTCACTTTTACGAATACAAAATTCCTTTAAATACATAATATATATTATGTTCTTTTAAAACATGCCTTTATTTCGCATTGTTAATCGTATCGAGGAATGTTATCATTTTTCTTATACAAAGATAGGGTAGTTTTTAAATAAAACATAGGTTTTCAATTGAATACTTAATTGTTGCGAAGTTTTAATAAGAACAAAAGTGGGATTTTATAATTCTGAGTCCTTATAATAAATTATGGATTCAAATAAATTTCTACAAATATTGGCGATATTCAACGTTCATCACCAATCCTTTCAGTTACCTACATATAACTTGTCTCTGGATTTCAATGAGTCCAAATATAACACAAAAATCATATGCCTGCTGCAGAATTCTAGTCCAACGTTTAAAATATTACGCTCAATTCGCTTTTTCTTGTGGTCATCTGACTAATACGCGATTATAAATATAGATATTGGTAACTATGATACTAGGATGTTATTGTTATTATTACTCTAATGTCACACCTCCCTTCCAGGGTAAGCAGAGAGCATAATGTGCCAAATACCTCTGTCTTTCAAACCTGGCCTAGTTCTCTATACATCAGTATCTTCACACGTGCGTCGGTGTAAGTGTTACGTAACGCAATAATGCGTTTGTTAACGATTTAACTATTATTGCCTGCCAGTGACAAACACTGCTATTATGTCGTCAATAATGTTTATTTATGTTTATCGATGCCTTTTAAACTTTGAATAAAATTTTGATCTGTTCTTTGGTAACTACATAGATGTGTAAATTGTCAAAAAACAAAAATGACTTGGCGCCCATCGTAATTGCGACATTCACAACTGTTAAGTATTTTCTGTTTAATTTTCTAAGTCATTATCTTTGATTTTAAAATATTCGTTGTTATTTAGAGTTTTTACAATAAATACCGTTGTTGTTTCATGATAGTATTTTTCAATTTTCAAGGAATACTGTTTGCTATTCATCCACACTTAAAATATATAATTAGAATGCCTGTTTGTAATATCAAAACATTAGTTTTTCAATGAGTGTATATGAAACTACGAGTATATACGGTACATATAACAAAAACGCAATTTTCAAAATTGATATCTGCTTGTTTGTTTGCCGCTTGCTTGTTATGGGCAATCTTTGAATTGGCTGAATTCATTTTAACGGGATTTTGTCTAGCAGATGTTTTGAAAAGTATATGCTATTTTATTTTAGAAAAAGTTTTAGGGTTCCGTTCAAAAAAATCAAACCCCTAAAATGCATATCTGGGCCGGTTTTGGACGGGACTTTTGCTGAAATATAAATACTACTTTAATTTTCTTGCATGCGAACAAAGTCGCGAACACAGCTAGCTCTCTACACTTACTCGTATAAGATATTAGCGGCAGAATATATAGTATATTCGCAATATTGAACAATTCAGTGTAATTTTTTTATTATTAATTAAAACTATAGGTGGTGTTTTCACCTAATATTGCTTAATCAAATATTATAGAAATGAAGGAATTATTAGGATAAATATTTGCATGGACTATTTTTTTTATACCCTAAGGCCAACGTCCGTTTTTACCACAGTCTCATGCACAGACAACATTTAATGATATTAATGAGATACAGTTACATGTTTGCAGTCGATAAACTGGTTTCGTTTCCTCTAAATAATCAAAGTAAATTGAAAATTATTTTATTCACACCCACAGTGAAAACATTACAACTTCTTATTGCTAACGCACTCAATCACTATAATAAATTTAACAAGATGCAACATAATTTTTTTTTATTTATTTGCCATTGCCTTGTTGTCACTGAGCGACGCGCACATTATTGCTACGGCACTATTTTTTTTTTACACGTAATACAAGTAATCATTTGTTTAATTTGTGAGCGAACGCGACAAAGTATGTAGTTTTGTCTCAACGGTCAGCCGCATACTACTCTTTGTCTCATTTCTCAATACAAGGACCTTTTTTATTATTGTTTGAACGCTCCTTCTGTGTAGTAGTTCTTTGACCTGCAGTGTTTTCGCGTATAAGACTATTGTAAAGAAAGAAATCAAGAAATAAAACTATTGAATACCTAACTGTAGTCCGTTAAATATACATACATATAAGCGAATGTTTAAATTCGTGGAAATCACGCTTCCTTGCTAATTTATTAGTGAAAACATAATATTTAAGGAAAATATACTGGCTGTATAACACATTCCCCTTGTTATAATACATAAGTATATAAGATTAATAAAAAAAACGATAACTACAGAACGAACCTGTCCAGGACGTCACTGCGTTACTACGTAACATGACAACAAAATAACAACAACAAAAAAAATTCGAAATCATGCTGCAGCAACAAAATGGAACTCCAACTCGCATGCCCAGCGTGGGGACTATGGGCATAATCCCTCAGAGGAAGCCTAGGAAGTGGACTGTATTGGGTTGATGATGATGAACATAATGCCTACGTCGTTATAATAATTGTTATTAAACAACATCCACGCCTTGAATACACATACAATAACACGCGTTAATGAAGGTACCTGCCTCACGTAGTCGGCAGAGATTACCGAATGTCAAATATATCTGTACTTACAGACCTAACATTATAATTTATGAATTATTTAAAACATTCTAGACAATTCTTGAAACATACGATATTTACGAATTACCCCAATTCAACGGGACATATAAGGTGACTAATGTAGAGCGGGTGTACTTAACGTCTCTGCCTACCTCACCGGGGAAGTGCAGCCGTGACGTTATTTACCAAGTGTCGGTTCATCTCGAGCGCATCACAATATCAACCCAGTAGCGATGTCGTCTCAATTGCAGTAAGCGCTGAAGGTCCGGCTGCGGTTACCAATGTTATGAGCATTGAGCCATGTCGGCCGTATTGTAACCGCAAACGGGATTCCTATAATGTAGGTGTAATATTATGCAAGTACTTTCTTACTTATTATTTTTGCTCACTTATTATTTCGTATCGCTATATGAATAACAAATTGCTAGTAGGTGTACGTATTACAACGCCTTTAATCCCCGAAGAGGTAGGTAGAGTAATATAGTGCACGCCCACGTTTCCCCAGTTATGTTTACGTTCCAGTTATGTCTTCGTGCTTATGAGCTCGATGATTAACGTTTCGTTGTCTGCGAGTTTGATCAAATTTGGTTTATCGTTTTCGCAGAATGGTCAACATGTAGAAATTCCAAAACTTGCAAGGGTGTTTTTTTTTTATTTTCGACTGCTGTTTGCCCTTACACGTTTATCGATCGTAGAGTTTGGGTTTTGTTAGTTTTTTTTGGTATCAATGGATACAGCTATTCAGGGGGTTTTTTAAATGGTCTTTATGCGACACGCTGTTATTATTGTTTCAGGAAAAGACATTCTGATTTACATTCCGGCACTATTTATATTATGAGAACACTGTTCAATATTGTTTATAACAATATTTAATATTAGAATTCCAAAATTTATTATAATTTTTCAACTAGCATTTCAAGTTGAATTTAAATTTCGAACAATCGAACATGTTCTAAATACGAAATGTAACTGCGATATATATTTCACTGTCATTGTATGATATTGCTTCGCAAATCTTACTTAATCCCAGTACAGAACAATACAATAATCCCTCCTCATTCAATAACCGACGAGGAAGTATTGCCAAGGACTGTAATTATGCTGTGACGACTTAATCACACTATTGTTAATGGCGGTACGTTTTGCTGAGCGTTGCTAGCCAATTTATTATTGCAATATTTATGTCATTATTGCCATGGCGTGTATAGCTTTCTAGAACACATTAAGAAGTAAACAATAATATTGACAGATAAAATAATTGATGATATGTTTGTGTATAGTGTATATATATGAATATTGGTGCATCACTTGTCTAGTGTCGCTAGACCAAACATTGCCCTGTAGACGTTTAAGTCATCAGGAAAGACCTATAATTATACTATAATCTATAATTTGAGGTATTGCCTTGGTACGATAATTAAAAGTATGTGACGTACTTAAAATATTAATATACAATTTAAGTTCCATAGTTAGTTAAGCTAACGTTAATGTAAAAAAACTGTAACGGAATTCCGCAATACACTGCGAAATTCTTTGACAGCATAATTCAATTTATATGTAACTTGAATGCATATGCTCAAGTATTAAATTATATATAATAATAAGTATTAGGTATGTGTAATTTATAAATTGACTGCTTAGTTGGTAGAATGGTTGCAAGTGCGACTGCTGATCGAGCGAGCCGGGATTCGAATCCCGGGTCAGGCACCCTTTAGTTTCTCTAACGTAGAGATTGAGGGATGTGAGTGTAACTGGTGAAGCGTGGCACTGCATCACACTCCCGTGCTTACCTCTTCGGGGATTACAGGCGAGATGCTACTTATATATTAAAACAACAAAATTCGCATGTCTAGTTAGGTGATTATAGCCTTAACCCTTGTAGGGACCACTAACGTCCAAGAATAGCCCGAAACGGGGTGATGATGTAATTGTGAAACATTACATTTTAATAAATATGTTAAAAACAATTGATTTAACAATAAATAATGCACACACACCGTATATGCCATAACTCATCGAAATCGAAACAATCGTAGGGAAGTGAAAACAGAGTAGAGTAATTTTTATTTATTTCTTAGGTATTAAACCGAGATTTAAGGTCGCATTAGTCAAATCTGGTCAAAACCAGCTACGATTTGTCTCTATGCTTTAAGGGCAACATTCGGCGAGACCTTGAATAGTCCCTTTGATGTTATAGAAAGAGATTGTTTGTCTCAATGCTTATCTCATTATCCCCGGTAAATGGCTAAGTACGGTAGACTATTTTAAAATTCAGATTTTAATTACAGAAAATCCGTTTGACAAATTTACTGGGACGAGTTTTATTACTAACTAAATAATTTATTAGTTCCTAAAGAATTTTGTTACGTCTTAAATATAAATAAAGAACATAGATATGTATGGATATGTCCCGAGATATTATTACTAGAGGCCGCCCGCGACCTCGTCCCGCCCTCGCTCCTGCTGCCGCCTTTGGCGCTGCCGTGCCGCTAGATCGCGCATTTAGTTTTCAGAAACGATAAATGTATCTCTTTTCAATTAGGAAACGGGTAAGCTAGCCCGGCGAACTTCGTGTCGTCTTACGACAAAATAAATTCTCGTTATTCCCGTGTAAATGCCGATTCCTCGAAAACTCCGGGATAAAAAGTAGCCTATGTGTTATTCTGGGTCTTCAGCTACCTACATACCAAATTTCATTGTAATCGGTTTAGTAGTATTTGCGTGAAAGACTAACAAACATCTATACATACATACATACAAACTTTCGCATTTATAATATTAGTAGTATGTATGTAATGAGACATGAATATATTTTGATCATACGAATATAACTAATTTATTTTTAAGTGGTTCTTTAAAGAGAAAACTAAGATATTTTCGCTAAATATTTCAAATTCTCACTATACAATAGTACCTACATATATATAATTAATCAAGTCACGAATAATATCAGCAACAACTACAGTAGCTTAGTATAAACTGTTCAAGCGGTGTTAATAGTAAAGTATACTGAATATTGAAAATTGGGTTTTTTTTTTGCATAATCATAATCATAATAATCTTTATTAGCAAAATAAAGTACAGTAACAAATTTGATGAACGACAGCTACATTTGAACACATCGTTTTCTACAGGAAGACAACGGTACGAGACTCATTGGGCGTCCGCCCATCAGTAAAAGAGACGCACTTTCTCGTTTATAACATTCCTGGCAATTTTAAAATTCTTTTTTTTAATCTGATATGTATAATTCCAAAGTAAATCTGTCAGTCACATCGCAGTTGTTATAAGTTCCACAGTAAAGCAGAGAAGGGAGATAATTCGTTCGGAGAGGATTACGCGACTGCTCGAGCACTTGGCTTTTGTTTTACTTTTTCTGCGAATCCCCTAACTTAATTTGTCATCAGAATGCTTGTCAGCCCTATTCTTCTTCCGTATATCCTTATTAACTATCTTTTCTTTTTTCTTTCGTTATCAGCCGTAGGCACCTTACAATGCTTTAATTAAATTGAATAAGCATTAATTAGAATCGGTGTTTATAACATATACAAGCACAAAAACGTATAAATTAATTTATTATGTATATCAAGTTTTTGACTGATCAAATTTATTATTTGTTTATTAAATTTAATATTAGTATATTAGTATTTATTTATTATATTAACGCTCAAAAACATAAAATAGATAATAAATTAATTAATACATTTTTGTACTTGTATATTTTATAAACATCGACTCTATTTGAAGCTTGTTCAATTTAATTAAATATTTGGAATGTGCCTGACTTGATATTCAGTCAAATATGTTCCTATATTTTTAATGTTAAACTTTTATTCTGGTGATGATGTAAATTATGAGTATATCTGTATATTAAGCTTGACTATTAACATTTACTTTATTTTACATTTTACATTACATTTACTAGTAACATTTTAGTAGTCTTAACATAAACCACAGTAGACTTACCGTGGTTAAAATTGTTGTTGACAAAGAGGCGACGTAAAACATGACTGTACAATGTTTAAAACTACTACGAGGACCGCAAGTTTCAATGCTCCAGTCTTCGTTAACTACTTACAGCTATTTAACTATTTAACCGCAAACCTCAGAAAACTTGCTCGCCTTTAAGCCGACTAACTGAAGAGAATTGTAAGTCAACGACTAGACCATGAACAACTCTGTTAATCGTATATAAAAAGGTTCAGTAGCAAAAATAAAAAAAGTAACATCACGCCTGTCATCCCCGAAGAGGTAGGCAGAGGAATGTAGAACACTCCCAAAATGTAAAACACTCTCAGTAGCAAAAATAACTATTATTAAATAAACTAAAACATTGCTATGGTACAATTCAATGTGTTATAAATGGATATGCATACTCAGATCTATAATAGATATCTAAATTCATCACTCTACTCGGCTCAAATGCAATATTTCGGCGCGAGAAATGATTTATTGCTTAGATCCCACCGACTGTCGCTGTCAAACTCTCAAAGCGGTTCCACGTATTTCAAATAACGTCTGACATGGATCCTAGAAGACTTCAGAATACAATATAGACAGTAATTAGAGTGTAAAGAACTTTTAATTTGTCGTAAATAATAAAGGACGACATCACAACCTAATAATTGCGCCATTAATATGAATAAGTAAAATATTTACTCTCATTGAATGTCGTAAAAGCTACCGAAATTAAATAATTCAGTAAATACCCTAGGATTCATTTATTTTATTGAACAAATTTAGTTTTTAATTTATAACATTGCTACAATTAATTGAAATATAATACTTGTGTATTTAGTTTCGTAGTACGGTAAATTTATGTACATATTTCGATGTTCATTAGACTTCTGTTTTACAAAATGTAATCAAAGTGAAACCAATTAATTAGGCCGCTGCAAAAAGTTTAAATAATATCCAATCACGGTTAATTGCTCAGTGACTGGAGTTCGGTGCAGTTCGCAGGTGGAGAGGCAAAGCAAACAACTATCCCGCTGGTAAATAAAAATGTTGACTTAATTGAAACAAAATGTAATTACCCGTTAACGACTTTTTGTCATAATTGACGCTAATAGAACGCAATTGATGCAGCTGGACAGCAATCGAATAACACTTTATATCAACAGTTACTCTCCATTGGTGAAGTGAATTGAATTAATATAGCGGTATAGTCAAAACAACATTGATTTCTTTAATCTATAGGGAGTGCTGTTCTACTAATAAAAGCCTTTACAACTCATTAGAAAATCTATGTATAATCCCAGAGGGAACCTGTTTTTCACGGGAAACATCCACGGTTCATCAATCAAATGTTGATCCAAAATTTGAATGTGGAGTTTATCACAAAATATGCAAAAACTTTATTTTTAGTTGTCTACTCCACAATCTTTCAAGTGAAATTATACGTAATTATACTTTGCGTATAACTAAACATTGATAGAAGACGCGCCAATAAATATGTACATATATGTAGATACTCATTCGGCACTTAAATCTTTTATAATAAACGCGAAAGTTATCAAAAGCTATGTAGAATGATTAAATGTATTCGGTGCAAATTACTTACTCGTTTTTAAGTGGATACTCGACTGGCCACTCTGCTATGGCTGACGACAATCAATGGATATCTACTGTGTTAAGATGAAAAAGTCTTGGATGCTGAGCCTAGATAAAACTACTCAAAGCCACAAGTCAGAGTGTGGCTTGTGATTTTTTAGTGTACCTAATTATTTATATTACTACGTTAAAATATGCGATGTTTCTTGATAATGTTTTAGATATTTGACAGATATGATCCATGAAACTCTCGGTAAGATGAGTAATACAAGCGAAAGCTTTGCGCGGTACAACATTTTTGGTATCTAACCGTGATGCATGATAAGTAAACCATATTTATTATTTAAATAGCATCTCCTATAGGACGTGCGTTACCACCTTCATGATGACGTCTTTTACCAGGTGATAGAAAATGCTTACAGTTTGCCCGAGAAATACTCTCTTTGCCGTATCATTTCGACATCTCTGCTTATCCTCTAATATGACAATAACTAATTATTATTAACTACACTCAGGCTCAATATATTAACCGGGGTAATGACACCAACAATCCCTATTTATGCAATCCTGTCGCCAATTTAACATCGATAATCTTACTACGGACTTGAATTAACTAGACTTACGAGTACACTAAGACTACTGTTTCTATAGTCCTATTCGAGATCGATAGTACCACCTGTGTCTGTTGACTGCCTATTTAATGCTCTCCTTGCTGAATAAAATCGTATTCAAACAGAACATAAGAGTGTTTAAGTAAGTTTTTCCTATTGTCAACATGTAAGCTTTATTTACGCGTACCAACTGCGTGTCGCGTCGTTCGCGAGGGCGATTGTGTGGACATATTCACATGTAATCTAAATAAGTCCATGAAGATCGCGCATATTATAGTCATAATGTACATTATTCGTAATATGTATTAATTGTTTAATGGAAATAATGTATTTTATGTTTGTTTTTTCTTTTTAAATATAAAGATGTAATAAATATGTAGGTTGAATTATAGGTTACTTAAGTAACGAATGTGACGAATTGGAAATGAGGTTTAAATAATTAAATATCTTAGCTTCTGCTAATGTATTGCTTACATCTTAAAATATTAACGTCCTTGATTGTCGAGAGATTTTTTAGTAGAAAATTCTAGGAATTATTCGGAATTTAGATTTGTACCCAGTGTATGGAAATAATCGATGCCCAACCCGCATGCCCAGCGTGGGGATTGTGGGCATAACCCCCAGGGGAAGTATAAGTCCAGCTAGTGGACTGAAATAGGCTTACTCCCTATTACATAGTGGGACCTAAACGTAACTAATAAAACATAGGAGTGTACTACTAGAGGAAGTAGCAAAACGCTAAGAAACATCGCGCGCACTACATAATTAATACCTACTATCGTGATGACGTCATAGCTAATTATCATACAGTGAAAATATAAGCCAAATCAAAGTCTTGCCCTGTGATTGTTACGTAACATAGAAATATACGTATTTATTGTGTACAATAAAGTCAGTTATTCAGCAACATGTTAACGACGTGGAGGCATTTGCATGTGAACCGGTATCGAGTGGCTAATCAGTTTATAACGTCTAAATATGCGGTGTAGGACCGACGGGCGTTATTTACTGCCATGGAAATTACGCGTACAATGTTCTCATAAATCTGTACTAACTACAACCCGGAGACAAGCGGCCTATTAGCGCCCGCCCTCTACGTACCAAACGCATGTTTCAATCGAAGTTGTTTCGAATTTTTTCTACCGCTATCACTTCTCTGTTACTAATACGTTTGAAGGACGATGAAAATTTACGTCGTTAAATTACATCACAACATCACGCCTGTAATGCCCAAGTGGTAGGCGATGAGTGTGGAACACTCCCACACGTTTCACCAGTTACGTTTACAAATTATATTTCACAGATTATATTATAGCGAGCGAAAATCAAAGTGAGGTGAAATACAAAGAAAGCGCATAAGGGAAAGTAGTTTTGTTGACAAAAAACATACATTAGAGAATTTATGTTACTAATAGGAAATTTACTAACGAAAAATAATAATCGTCTGAATGTAATAAAACCAACCAACTAAACAATAATTCCAGCAGCTTTTTTTACCAATTTCTTTCCATTTGAGTACCTAATAACTCATCGCCGGAATCTTAGTTTTCCCTCCTTAGCGAAAGGCTACATGTGCTCGTGAACATGTAATAAAAAAAGGTTTTACGAGAGACGTATGAATGTGTAAACATAACCTTCCACCAGATCAGAGGTCGAGTGAAGGTACTTCGCTCTCAAGCTTTTTAAAAATTCTTCCTTATTAGGGTTTATTCGTGACCATAAGGAAAACAATAAAAATAGAGTAACTTACATATCACCAGGTTGTAGGAAAAAAAACAAACGCTTAAAATACTCTTCACGGTACTAGGAGCCCTTTGTTCTGGAAACGTTCTTTGTTCATTCAGCTTATGTAGTTGTAAATCGTAGCAAAACTGTAAATCATGAAGCTTGGAACAGCAACAGGAGAAGTGTTCTACTTACTGCTGGGCGTTCTACTTATATGTTCGTTATTATATATTACATATTCTGTAAATATATAAATAGTAGTGTAAATAGGCGTACCTATGTAAAATAAAACCTAAGTGACTGTCACGTTGGTCGAGTGGCTGCGATCGCGCTGCTGATCGAGAGGTTCGAATTCTGAAGCGCGTACTATTGAATCTTTTTAATTTAGGACCTAACTCAGATTTTCCAAATAAAATTTATATAAGCGGCTCGAAATCCGAATTTGTGCCTGGTGTGTGTGGCAATAGACTTACCGCCTATTCCATATGGGACTAAAAAGTAACTGGTGAAACGTGGGAGTTTCTTACGCTCCTCTATATATCTTAATGTTTTTGATACAATTGTTTTTTGTATAATTGTCTATTGTTATAACTGTGTTTAGAATTATCAGCGGGCGTGTAAGAAGTGATGAATGGACACAAGAAGCACATTAGTACGTAAGGACGGAAATATTTGGCATTCAGTGTTCTCCACCTGCCCTGTAAAGAGCTCGGAGTAATTATATAATAATAATAATTGTTTGTTTCTTATATACGAATGAAAAGAAAATTTAGCTTTAAAATTACACAGAGCTTTATTATAATGTATAGTTATATTTATATTTCATCTCATGTACCGACATGATTTCACAAATTATAAAACGATTGCATAATATTTTTTGTTAGGATCATGGTTTGTGTTTTAAAAACTGTCTCGCTTTCATGAACTTATATTGTGCACAAATTGTGTTATCGAAGTTTATTATTGGTAATGTGCTATGTATAGACGCAATGTTTCTCGGCTTCATATACGTCTCGAAGTGTGTTACAAAAATTTAATATGAACAAGGAAAGCTTTCAGAGTAAAAGCAGCGGGTAAAATCAACTCATCCAGAACGGTTTAGTATAATGTTAATAAGTCGATAGTCGCGGCGCAGGTGAACGCCTATCCATATCAAAGAGGCTTTGATGCGCGTGTTTCTGTAACTGCAGTGCGGCATCGGTGCGATGCGAAGCAAAAAAAAAGCAGCTCCGCCAGGGCCCACTGTTTTCCATTACCGTAATGGAGTTAACTTTCTGTTATATTTTTGTGACTGAAATCCATCGTGGTTACTATGCGGCTTTTGATGAAATGCATTCGATATTACCACATCATCGTATTCTATTTTCGGTTCGAAACGAATTCACGAAATGGGTTCACGATTACACTTTCCATTTTACGAGTACGTTCCGTTCACTGCGGGCGCGCTATGAATATGTAACGTTTTCGATTAAATATTTTAACAGAAATATAATTAGTTTCAAGCATTTATTGCTTCGTGGTGTTAGTGTAGGCAACGTAATAACATTTTGGTAAGGAAATTTGAGCGCGTTCGGTCTCCTTATTAATGTATACCATAACAAGATATTATAACTATAGGCTTAACTCAATTGCGCCGGCTTATACATCGAAAACTAATAATAAATGTCGTGGCTGTATTCTATGAGAAAAAAGATAGATGATTCTGTCCCACTGATAATCCTTTAGTTCTGGTAGGACTAAGTTAATAAGGAAATGTAACATCACGCCTATAATCCCGGAAGATGTAGGCAGAGGAGTCTTGTACACGTCCACCATTCGCCAGTTACGTTTACGTCCTACCATGGATTAATGGTGAACTTATTGCCATACACCGGGTACGAACCCAGACACCTAGCCAATACTAGAAAATCTAGATGTTTTATAGCACGGATACTATTAGTTTTGTTATTCCAAGCTCCCGATCCGGGAATGAAACCTAGGATCTCTCGGTCAGCGCGCTTCCATTCACTCGGCCAACGAGGCAGCTTCGTTAATAAATAGTTATATTTAGTGTAATAATTTCAACTAGATTAAGAGATACGTATGCGTACAACAAAAACATAGATTTAGAACGAGCCATAAATCTGTAACTAATTACTAGTGAGTGTCGGCGACGTCGCTTGAACTTCGCTCCATAAGTCAAGCTCCGATCGAGATGCGCTGCGCCCTCGTATTAATCTTAAGACTTGCCATGATTGGGATGAAACGCAAATTATGTTACAAAATAACTAAGATTATCTCAAGTAACATATTACCTTTTCCTTACCATTTTTTCTGTTACCATTTTTAAACAATAAATAAGTATAGATGCTTAACATCGAGTGCGAAAAATTTTCTACTCCCTGCAAGTCAGAAGCCGCTGATTTGTAGAAGGATTTTTATGTTGGTGACTAATGGAACTCATCGAAGATTAGATCTCAGTCATGTCTGACGTTTGAAAAAACATCCGTAGCATTTGGAAACCCGTACTCTGAATAGAGAGACATCATGGCACATTAGACTCTGAAAGCATCTTCCTTCTAAATTTATCTTACTTACAATTCAACTAACGGAAGAACAAATCTAAAGTTAATATTTAGTAAGACTTACAACGCGTTTCCTACCTAAATGTCATCATTCGCTCTAAAACTTTCCATTATCATGCATTAAATACACAAAGACGAGATAAATGTGTCAATTAAATTTAAATGTATACATTAATCTGCTTAGCCAACCTCCGTCAAAATTGAAGTGAAGCACTCGTAGCTGGCGGACTGCTCAATGACTTCGCAAATGCGAAAGATGCCGTTAATCACCGCCGAGCTTGATTCAATCTGGAATACGAGTCGCAGCGACATCTATTACGAGTTACGTCACGCAAATAAATAGCTTCCAAGTTGTCGCTCAGTGCTAACGGCACAAATATATCTTTAACGTGTTTGAAAGGACCCACCTCGCACAAAGAAATACAAACGAGCGACCTGGCTCGGAATTAATTCGACGCGATGGATACACAAATGTATAACACGTAAGCGGGGAAGCTAATACAAAGAAACAATATTCAAAGTTATGTTTGATTGACGCCACAATGGCCGCCATAATATATGATAGCAATGTAAGCAAAAACGAATTATCGTTATATGAAACTTCATAGTCTATTACTAAACTTTTTTTTTTATGTAGAAGTCTAAATTTATCACTGAAGACATATACGGTAGCATTAAAGAACTCTATCTGATATGGATACATTTGTAACGGCAAATGTTAGAAAATGTTCGTGAGTAGAATGATTTTGGTTTTCATTGAAATAATATACACATTCGCAACGACTTCAGTGTCTTAAAAGAAATATTTTCACCAATGTGAGTTGCAAAATCAGGGGCACAGGAAGCCAACTATGACACGCAGTATTAGAACTATTTTAGGATTAGGTAACTGGTTTGTATTCGTGTAGTTGTATACACGTTTAGTTTTATACGTGTTAAGTCGTATGCATGTTTAGTTGTAGACATGTTAAGTTGTATACATGTTTAGTTGTTGAAGTCTCATTATAAGCGAGTATACGGCAGTAACGTATAATATTTATAAGTTTTATAATAGAAATAAAAAGAGATAAACTGCGTCTACATGATGTTCCATTTGATCTTAGTGTCCCCTGGAACGCACATTACTCAAGTTTATTACTTATTATACGATCCAGACGGTACGAAGCCTTACGTGAATGTGTAAAAAGGTATTTATTTTATAACAAGAATTCTTAGCAAAACGTTATTAAGGCAATAGAAAAGTTTTATAAGACTTACTATCTACTAGGAGAGTATTTAAACATTAATATTTCTAAAAAAAAACAATGATAGAGGTATTCATTCGTTGGCTTTCATTTAAAAGCTTGTATTCAACGTTTCGTTCCAACAAAAATTTCGAGATTTCTGTGAACAAAAATACTCTGCACCACGCACTTTTGCCACAATATACGGGTTTCGTCAATTTAATGCTCAAAATGTGGAATATATTGTGCAGCAAAAACATTGCCGCATAACGAGAAAAGAACATTCATTTTTGATACGAATTTTCCCATGATATTATTTTCCGAGGAAATTAATAAAATAGGCAACCTATCTCAAAATAAGCCATTTCTTATGCTCCTTTATTATCTGTACGATATAGATTTTTCTTTTATAGTATTTGAATTGAATGAATCTAACAACTCACTCCTGCCCTCCTTAAAATCCAATTAGTACGCTCCTTTAAAATCAAAATTATCGCTTGCAACAACGCTGACGGCAACACCGAAACAAAAAATTACATATTTTACATTATGTACGATATATATTTTTCTCTAAGTGTAAAATCTGCTGATCGTGGTGGGCGTTAATTCTACTCCTTAGGAATCGTGCCATAGAATTGAACTACTATGCGAATAGATACAGCTAAAGGTGAAAAAAAAACTATCACATCTATAACTATAGGTACCGATCATAAAGCGGTATGGCTTACAGTGGAAAAATAATGTAATATGATTCGAAGGATGTACTTGTATACTAAAATCAAATCTACTCACGGTATATGAAAAGGTGAGACCGTTTAATATCTACGTTTAAATTGCCTATTCAGTTATATTTACACTCCATCATTCCACGTCCATTAATAAACCTATTATAAACGTATCAAATATTCCGTAGCTTTCTATTAATCAACTTTATTTCCAAATTAAATCTTAATCCGCGAATGCGAATTTGTCAGGCGCAGATGTCGGATCATAATCCCAGCGACGCCGGTGCCTCACTGAATTTATTTTGTTACAAATAAATACAGATTCGTCGCACCTGTCTGTGTAGATGTTGCGAATAATTAAACAGAACACCAAGCGAAATAAGACAAATTATTTTGGGCCTCAACTCATTTTATTTTGCGAGGATATGTTCAACACTCAACGTAAGAGGATTTGTTGACGCGCCATGATGGAATTCAAAGTAATACCGGGCCCAGATTACTTATACTCATTGTCTCGCTGGAATATGTAATACATATGATATGTACCAATTTATGTATTATCATTTCCATTGCTTAATATGCTCATACGTGACAACTTATAGAGGCGACGTTTATCAGATGGAAGGGGAGTTAGGCCGGCTCCCCCCCACAACCGGTTTCCCTCGTAGCATAGGACCACCCAATTATGTATGTACCAATGGTAGCGAAAACTGTGATAAATAAATAATATAATACAATACTTACTACCTATTAGTATGCACAAAAATTATTATTATTAATAGATGAGTTGGAGGAACCTTATACGAGTATAACACGCTTCATGTTCCGTTAGATATGTCAATTACCACCATGGTGCTTTGTATTAGTTAAGCTCAAGCTTAGGCTTGCATGAGAATTTTAAATTGACCTAACATAATGTTGATTGGAAAATATTACAAAAAAACCTAACAGAATTAATAAACTTTTTCGTTTAAATTTGTACCTCGATCAACTCAAACTTATGGAGAAAGACTTTAATGTTGTCATTCTTTCTGCGAAAACCTCTTGCAATGATGATAACTGCGTATGTACATATTGTATAAGTTTTATTTCCTCATAAAAGTTGTCAGTATGATTAATAATATCACGAGGTATTAAATTGCAAGCTTGTTGCAAAGTTACGTTCAGAAAAAGTAAAGTATAGTTCGCGCGAACGGTTCGATCGTAAATCAGAAATATTGTTCGTTGTTTCTCCAAGCTTATCTCAGAACAATATTTACTTTTCCAGTTCAATAAAGCTAAAACTACACGTTACATAAGTATATGAAACTAATGTAAAACGTGGTTGCAATCGGAACTGCTGATGTAGAGGCTCTGAGTTCGATCCCCGGGTCGGGTAAAGTTGGGTTTTTTTAACTTGAAATTCCGAGTAGTAGCTCGGAATCTAGACTTGTGTCGGTATTAACAATGGGCTCATCCCCTATTCCATGAAAGGACGTAATCGTAACTAGTGAAACGTGTGAGTGTACTACAATCCTCTGCCTACTTCTTCAGAGATTACAGGCGTGATGTTATGTTTATACATTTTTGTCTATAGTTCCACTGTGACAATAAGACTTCACAGACTGTCTGGACAAACATCACCGGATCACAACGTGGTTGAATTGAGCTATGTGAATCTTACAATACAGACACGCATTAATTGTCAGGCGACTTAAATTCACGATTCCTTATTCTAAAATAATAATAGTAAGTTAACACTATACAAGTAACATATCACAAATTCCTCCAAACAGTCTCACCACTAGACTATTTTATAATTTTCACAATGGCGCTTTATATTAACACACAAATTACTCTTGCTATAGTCAGTTTTCTTTCTCAATGAAGTTTTATAAAAAGTAGTAACATATTACAGATCATTCTTATAGCATTGTGTTAGTTATTGCTTACACATGAATCTTGCGCAAGCAATTTTGATTAAACCAGAACTGACGTACCCGATATTCTGTTTACTTTACGATTTTCCATTTCACAAGTGACAACTGTATATAACATACGTAGATACACACTACATTCTAGATTGGATTGGACCTACGCTGCCCCATATTATTGTAATCGTGCGTCCCAAATGTTCCATTTCCAATGTTCCTTCCCTTTTTTTTCTGGAAACCTCTCTCAATAATTAAAATCCAAACGTTTCTAATCCCTAGTCGTCGACTATTTTTGAGTTATTCATGTTCCCAGATTGCATTTCGTAGGTGAATGCACACAGGCTGCATTCGAACGTTTTATCCAATGAAAAGTTTCTGTTATTTTAGTACACGGACAGCGATCAATAGTGGCATTTAGCAAAGTTACGTCGGACGTAATGTTCCGTACATTTACTATTATCCGAGCGGATTTTTTTTTATTTATTTCACTACGAGAATTCGATTGAAACCAACTTATTTCCGAGACTGTATTTTTGCTATAATTTAATTTGGAAACCCATTGTTAAAACCGACTTCACTGTAGCTGACAAAAGTTAAGTAATAGTTTTGTAAATAACGTTTAGTGCGCTAGAGAGTCTAAAAGGAAAGTTGTGGTGTTGTTTCGCTGTCTACTTCGTAACGTGAACTGTTCTATTCTCCAATGAAGTCTGACGGGAACGGATATTATTATACTACAATTTATTGAAAATCTTTGTTCGCAGTTAGCATCACACTTAAAGCTACTCAGTTAATGGAAATATTATGGTCTATGACTTCAAAAAACGATGTTTTTATGTGCCGACGTGCTAATTTACGTAATTATGTACCTACGTATTACGTAATTACATGAGCCACTCAGTTATTGATTGCTTTTTATATTGTATCGATACCTTCTATGTTACGAATAAAGGTTACGAACACGGATGAAAACTTTCGACAGACGGATTAGTTATTACATATAACCAGTATCTTACGTTGGAGCAGTATCATGGGTAACCTTTTAGGTTTCCCCAAGATGTGATAGAAAACCGACATTCAGCAGTGACATACAGAAAGGGTCACAGCTTATTTAAGAATTACCACCATTTCTACGTTTATCTATATAATCCTTAAGGAATTTCCCATCCGACTTTCAACCCTCAGAGGTGCACTACTTGACTTAGACTTCCTCTCATCGGTGCTCCTCTGGTGATCAAAATTTCCTTCACCTAAACTGTTCTATAGAACTTATGATGTCTCGAAACCATCAGTGACCACCGAGGCAGACTATGCCCTTTACTCGTATTCTAGGAGAAGGCACTTTCGTAATCATTAGAAATCTATTCACGTCTTCAATTCGCTGTTTATTTTTCGCATATTTATTTGGCACATTCAATAAATTATATTTCGTCCTATCGGTGCTCAGCCGTTACCACCTATAACAGGATGTCGAAATTCAATGTTTCACATCGGAGTTCGTAGTTCGAAGTCAAAGTTTGAAATTTGGATTTTCAGTTCCTAATTTGAATTGAATTGGATATTTGGTAAGTATGGCTACAGATTTTGTAAGAGTTTGAGCGTCAAAGCGTTATGTTTCTTATGTTTAGAATTTTGGTCATATTTCAAAATGTTAATTTTTTGATTTTGTAATCTATTGTACACTTAACAAAGAAACTAATTTCTATTTGCATTTATTGTAAATAAAATTGAATATCTTTAAACCTAAGCTGATTTGATCATTTGTTAATCTTTAGAGTAACTTAGTTTACGATTTAATAATTATGTACTTTTATTGCTTGGGCAGTATTGTTAAATTGTTAGTATAGATAGAGTTTTCAATTCAAACTTTGTATAATTTGGCATTGTACATTACGAAATTTATAAGAAAGAAGGGGAGTGACGCGAATAAGCAATTATTTATTTGAGAGTTCAAAAATTATCCGAAACTGCGATAAAATAAAATAAAACGATATGATATTTGAAATGAATTTTAATGAATTCTTGCTGCAACTACATTACATTTGGGGTCATTATCATTATTTCATAATATTATGTGACATATACACTTCACTCAATGCAATAGTAAAGCATTTATTTTAACAGGTTTATATGTAATTGAAATATTAAACCACATAATCGTTATGTTTATCCTGAATTAAAATATTATATAATTACATTAGGTCCCTTATAGGGTGGGCAGAGAACAGCGAGTACCAAGCATTACAGTCCAGATCTTCTTCTTACAGTCCAGATCTTACACATGTCACGTGCTTTTGTTACACCCATCACGCTCATCAAACATGCATAGCCTGTTCGGAGACTTCGGACTTCGGACCAATATCGCATCTTTCTGGACAAAATAGACCACATTATAATTTACATATTTTATAAAATAACAGTTAGTAGTATGAGTACTTTATGCTAGTACACGATTCATCGTCACAAGACTAAGTGTACTGGTGGACATAAACTTTTATTGAAGGGTTTTTGCCCATAATCCAATCTGGACATGCAGGTTTAGGGATCGTACAACAATGCCTCTCGCATCACCCATACCCTTAGGCGGCCATAGCTTGTAGTCGTACCTAGACAGACCACGCCATAACATGATATGCTAGTCCCGGGTTTATTCGTCTTACGGCTCCCTGATATCCCGGCATGGAGTCGAGGTGTGTATTCTTTTTCTGCCCCGACACGATTCAAGGAATGTCAACTTTTAAATACATACACCGTATAATTAATTTTATTTTTACCGTTAAGACTTTTATTGACTGCTGAATACATCTCCACGTATTAATACTTTCGCCCCACATATTTATGCTACAAAGTCAGTGTTTCGACTTTTCATTTTCTTCTTCATACAAATATGTTATTTCTTCAATACATTAAAGGAATTTTCAACTATGGTATAAATATTAATAAATGACAAACAAGTAAAAAATTTTAATGTTCAAAATATTCTGTAATTAAATATCGCTAAAAGTTTCGCTTAAAACAAATAGCCTTTCACTCCTCGACATATTAATAAAGTATAATTAATAATTATATTTCATAGTATCTCTTATATGATTTTGATAAGTAAACTTAAAAAGTCTGTTATAGGCACCAACACCAATACCTTTAAGTATTATAATTTCTTTGTCTTTTCTATTATTACATGCCAAATTCATGTAGAAAGTTAAAAGGACAAAAGGAAAACTTATAGTAGTAATGAAGATATTTGAATTTGCGCATTCAAACTTCGAGTCTCCCAACTAACCACTCGTAGATTATGAACTAACTCTTACTTATGCTAATAGCTTCAAAAATATGTAGATGGAATTTTAATTTCAATTAATGTGAGAAACTAATGCTGTTTTTTACAAAAATAAGTCATAAATTAAGTGCATTTTACGATTACCATAATGAAAACAAGATTAACGAAATCTATTTAAATTCATATTATTAAAGTGACAGGCATGGTTTCACATGATATGGTTACCTAAAACATATTCATCGAAACCACGAATCTACTAAGTGGATTGGATTCGATTGATTTGTGTCAAGACAACATAATACCTACTTACCCCTGCTGAAAAGCGAACAGTAGATTTGTTCCAGTGTCATCAAGTAAAAGTCACTTTAATCACGACGTCAAAAAACCAGTGACATGGGCTGCTATGAATACTATCAACTCCATAGTTAAGTCGAGGAGACCTTTAAAAGTTCAACAAATGACATTTACGACAAAGACACTACTGCTATGGTGGCGGTTCAACGCTCCATCCAGTTATTATCCCGACAATTATGAAAACGTAGATGATTTATGACGCACTTTATACAGTTCAGAAGCATACGCCCTATTATAAATAAACGCGAACTAGTACAAATGAACTTTGAAGTAACAAAAAATAATATAAATTAATTTAATAGTAAATTTGTTATATTTAATAGGGACACCCGACACGTGCACTAATACCTAAATCAACTAAAGTTCGCAAATTTACACGTATCTAAGGTCGGATCTCCTCCTTACGCTTACGGGAATTATAAGTGTGATATTATATTGTTGTTTTACTTTAATGTTAAATAATTAGACCTTGTACGTACCTTGTATCTCATTCCTCGTGATGGTTGCAAGTGCGACTGCCGAACGGGAGGCCCTGGGTTCGATTCCCGGGTCGGGCACTACAAAATTGTCTACTTTAGATTTTCTAGTAATGGATATGTGCCCGATGTATAGCAATAGGCTCACCATCTATTCCATAGTGGGACGTAAACGTAACTGGTGAAACGTGGGAGTATTCTATATTCCTCTGCCTACCTCTTCGGGGA
>DWFO01000308.1:0-22138 GCA_018246595.1 Mimoniades nurscia nurscia
TACTGTTGTGCCGATAAGTTGTGTGCCGCGAACACAAAACTTGGACATGCAAAGAAGGAATCTCATTTCTAAAGGACAAACGATTAATATTCGTCAGCCTATCTCAGGTTACTAAGGAGGAAGGAACTACGGAAGCTACATATTTATATGGAAGTATCATGGTTGGTAGGTTGATTTTTTTAGGTTGACTTTCAATTTTTTACTATACCTATGGTGGTTGTATAATGGTCCTTAGGAAGGTTGGTAACAATTTCCTCTCTCTCATTATCTTTAAATGCACTTTGCACTCAAATTGCGTTTGCTTGTCTCGAATATTCGACAATGTGCGCGGAACACGTCACGCGCTATGAGAATTTAACTGAGAGGCTTTTAATAGGCTGTTTGAACGTGTGGAATAAGTTAATTGTGTGGTTGGAATAATGAAAATTAAAATTTCACGCGACCTATTTTGGTCGGAAAAATAATTTTAAATAGAAATAAAATGAAACTTTAAGTATTTATATACAAAATGAAATGCAAAAATGTCATTTATTCATTAGAACACTTTTTGTAGGTCAAAATGATTTTACCGTCGTTTCGGAAAATGCTTCACTATGGAGAAGAAGCGGCAAAAGAACTCAATAGGTGTGCTATCTTTTAAAATAATCACTTATGATAAAATATAAAATACATAATTTATTGTCGAGCTGGAGTTATATCACACCAAGCACGTTTATCATTTAAATAATCATTGGCTTTGTTACAAAGATTTGCTTTAAAACAGATTTAATTTTTTTATCTTAAAGGTCTCATTGATAATCTTTTGGTATTTTGTTGTAGAAGCGAATATATGTAGTTTCCCATAAAAGAGCGAGACACCTTACTTAAGCGAAAGCGTGCTACAGCCAATTTATCCTTATTTCTTGTATTACAATTACCTTTTGTAAGGCCAAATTGTTTGTCATGTAGTGGGTCATGCAAATACAAATGTACTCGTAATTGGTTAAGATCAGTTTCTCAAAATATGTATTGATAACGAGAAGGACTAAAAAAGGTCTGCAATTACTAGGGTCTTTTTTATTGCCAGACTTAAATATCATAATATCACGATTGTATTTCCTGGACCTTCATGCAGAAAAGTGCATTGCAATGATTCATTTATACTTTTCATGTAATAGAGAGTGAGCCTATTGACATACACTTGGCCCAAAAACAGGCTCTGTATTGACCTAATAATACTTTGCCCAACCGAAGGATTGAACTTAGGAGCTCTTGTTCAGTGGTCGCGCTTGTATGCGTTAGATCAACGAATCAGTTTAATATTAAATCCAGATTGTTTTATACACTCTATTAATTAAGATAAGTTGATAATTTTCAATATTACATACCGTAAATTTTCCATAGTATATTAAAGTGAATTCTTAGTAATATTTCCTAAGTGCTAAAACTGTATAAACAAGAATAGTATTCATAAATTCAATATTCAATTCAATCATTCAGCCCCGAGCTAAGCTTGCATCCGCTTATTACCTTCAATATTGAAAACTATAAAGGATTAGATTAATAATAATAATACAACATGACGTAAAATTTGATCTGTTATTTTATCGTATCTAGGACCGTTTCAATACCCTTACTATTGCCTATCACTAAATAACTTCATGTGAGGCTGCCTATCAAATATAAACCCTTTAACCTGATTAAAATATGGCATAGAAATGGCAATAAAATTATATGAATCACGAAATCGAAAGCCAAACAAAATGTTTCCACTACAATCAAAATATTACCCGTAAAATCTACCCCTTAATAAGATTAACCGTCTTAATACTCAGTAATAAGATTATTATTAATAGCATTGATTTTTTTTTTAATTCTTTCAATTTAGAAAATTTGTATTTCAAGTGAAAACAATGGTAAACTCTTTGATCATATACGCGACATGAGCGCCCTCTGCTTTACTTCGACCCTCGTTGTGAGAGTCTAAGTTTGCGAAAATTATTATGTAGACGTATATATATACTATTTTACTATATAATAGTGATGTCCTGGCCTTTCCAATCCTGAAAATAACTTGTGAGCATCTATTTTCTCATCGTAATAGTGAAATGCCTGAACAAACTTGACTAAGTCCTCGAGACTACCAGTCTCTTGTCTTATGAAATACTTGAGTGGACGTCTATCGTCGCAAGATTTTTGTTGTCCGTCCTTTGATTTGTTGAATTTCATGTTTTTTTGTATACATTATTTGGTTCTGTAAGCTCTGATTGGAAAAAAACAGTGTATTAATCCAAAAACGACTGCAAGGAAATCTCCATAGAAACGTGGCTATTTTTGCTATGTACCTCATATACATACGAGTAGAATGTACTTTTAAAATGTTCTCCACACCCTTTATTATTATTTTCTGTTATTAAATTACGTGGGAATAATGTATATATGCAATAATATTTTCTGTATCACAATTGTCTTCCACAGCCATAATTTACCCTACTATTTAAAACGACTGTGTTGTGCTGTCAATTTCTGTCCAGTTTTAATGGACATGGTGATTGCGCCTTGGGCGTTGCCTTTCGCGGCCCATTCACGTTTCTTTACAAGTGATTCCACCTTGTATTTCCATTACGATTTCCTGCCTTACGAAAAAGCCAAATACATTCGAAGTTAGCCAATCCTGAAGACTTCTAACAAGACTAACAGTTTCTACAGTTTCTACAGTTTGTGCTACATTCCTCTGCCTACCTCTTCGGGGATTACAGGCGTGAAGTTACTTTGTCTAACAGTTTCTAGTCTTACGGACCATAGTATGTCAAACTGTGCGTATCCTGAACCCCCAACCGAGAAACCCAGCGTGGGAATTATGGACGTAATTCTTTAGAGGAAGCAGTTCAGCAGTGAAATGTAATAGGCTGATGAAGATGATATTGAAAGTGTGGATAGAATTACAATTAAGATTAATTTGTTGACCAAATATATGTAAGTATATAATTACATAATTTTAGTATGTCTCATGACACTTATGTCTAATGTCTAATGATGAAATGATACGAGATGGAGAAATGCAGCAATCTGATACCGTATCAGATATACGCCGATTTGCACATCAGCACATATCTGCAATTCGTATCTAGCGCGTGTCGTGATCGGTAGTATGAACATATTCTAATGCTATTTCATCATACGACTTGTATATCGTCTAGTCGTTTATATATGCCAAACAATTTATTATGGCTCATAGACTCCTACGGTTTCATGATGCGATCTCGGGCACGTTTAAAACCGTTTTTGTGAAATACGATCAGTGGTAAAAATAATCTTAGTATATATTCCTCTGCCTACCGCTTTGGGGATTACAGGTTTGATGTTAAGTTACTCTTATTATACGAATATAATTTGCGTGGACGCATGCTTATTGTATCGTCCATACCCAAACAGGAAAATCTTTATACAACTATATACATATGTATCAATCATAGATCAATTATAGATGTAAAGTTAACCAGGAGATCACTCGCGAGCCCAAAGTTATACATTAGTTATATAGTCAGTCCAAAGTTCTGTACTATATCACAAAGTTAACATTGAAAACTAAATTTGGAATGCCTGGACTCTGAACTCGTAGCTCTTTACTACGTCCTTTAAGTCAATTACTTTAATGCCAGTACAACTTCCTAAGAGAAGTGGGTATTAGGGATGTAAGCACACTGCACAGAGAATTCTAATAGGACGCGAGTATAATATTGATCTGTTCTATTGTCATAACAATGGCTTGGACGTTTTTATTATTTGAAAAAAATCTCTAACGTACTATAATGATGAAGAAGAACATGTTGAAAAATTTAAATAGTTCCGTTAGTGTTCCGAATAATGTTTTCTAAGATTTGTTCAGTGTTCCAATTCATACTTGGCTAAGTACGAGATTGTACACGACAAATAGCTACCATGGATCGCTCAAAGAGTTTATGATGAACATATTGTTGACGATGATCATAATGATCATAACATTGATAATGATAATGATAATTATGATGATAACGTTGATGACTCATAAATAACGGTGCTCAACGTTATTAAACCACGATGCTAAAGTTGGACCACAAATAAAACAGTGAAATACAAGAAGAACGCAATATTAGTGGGAAATTGAGAAAGTTTAGCCGACGCTCATCAGATAGTGCGCCACTAGGTGAATTCTGTGCTTAAACTGAAAATTATATTTCCCATAAATAATTGAGCGTAGTGAGCAAATTTTGTCTCTTGTCTTGTTGAAGTATGGTTGATATACGATTACTAGCCGACATTTAGACCACTACGTAAAAATTAAAAATTTATTAGCAGAGTTAATATAATATAGTAATATTATTATTTCATCATCACGCCCGTTTTCTTACGGGATGGGCAGAGAGTACCGGGTGCCATATTTTATATCGCAATCCTTATATAGACCTTATAGACATTTATCACTCCCTTCATACGTACTCAACGGTTTCGTGATAGTACATTTTTTTGTACGTTTGTAATATCAATAACTGTCTTTTTATATCCAAGGAAATTGGTATAACTATTATTTATGTGTTTTCCGACAATCTCACTACAACTCGGGTATTAAAAATTTTCCCATTAACTTCCATTAATTTGTTTTACGAACTGTACTTACAGAAATGACTATTAACACCAACTGATATAATAACAATCAGTCATTAAATATTAAATGACAGACATTAGGAACACTCACTTTTTAGTATTATAAAATTGATATTTTAAAAATACCAGTAAATAACTACAGTATAATCATTTGTTTGTTTCTCATTGTTGTAAATGAGTTTTTTTTATAAATTTAGCACCGAGTTTATTGAAATAAAAACGGTAATGGCAAAAGATGCAAATAGTGCGCAATATTAGTGGAAAAGTGCCACTCGAGAAAGTTTAGCGCTAGCTTATTAGCTGGCCACTGGGGGCGTTCGTCGAGCTCGGCGCTGAGTACTGCGCTTTATTTAGTACTGCTGTATTGTTGATATTGTACAAAGAATTAAAATTAATCTTAAAATCATGTATGGTAAAAATAAGTAACAAATTTTAACATACATCAGAAAATCTTCTTACACTGTACTCACGCTTACAGTCGCGTTTTAAAGCGACTATCCGTTGAGTAAATGGCCGATCTTAAGACCATGGTTAATTACTAGTATTTGAAAGTTTTACTTTACTAAACTTTGAGGTTAAGTGAAAAACTCTCCAAATTCAAAAAAAAATGGTTCTCCTTTTGAAACAGAAGTTTCGTGAATGAATAAAAAACGTATAAAATAACAGGAAATACTACACGATACAGATACGGTAGATACCTGTAATAACAATACATTTTCCATTCCGTAAGAATACTGCACAGCGCAACGCATTTGTTTAAATTAAAAAAAAGGTAGACCACACGCCAGCAATACACTTAAAATATTCACACGACGCTACCCAGAACACATTCCATTTTTTAAAAAGAATAGAAAAGGAGAGCATTCTTAAAAAAATTTGTTCGTACACAATATAAAGCGCCCCATTCACGATACAATGAATGTTTTGTGCGGGTTTTGTGCGGCTGAATCGCATGACCCGACGTGTGTCACAATGCGACCGTGTATGGGTGCACTCACTGAATTGTTTCTGTTACCCCGACCTCGGTTATGCTTTTCCCTTTATTTTGTTTCTATTTTCACGTTGAAGAGTATAATTTCGCTTTTCTTGAGGCATTCGGGCTGCATTGTGTGTGTGTGACAGTTCGCTTTTTAAAGAGGCACTTCTTGGGTTTTAGATTCGTGCGTTTAGGAAACTTTTCTCAAGAAAAGTTACAAGTGCTGGTATATTTGGAGTAAATTTTAACAAAGGCATGCGTAGATTTCGTGTAGAGTGAAATACTTCATCAAGCTTTATTAAATTAATATTAAAATCTGGCAAGAACGTTGTACTTTGGTTTTGTAACACTCAAAAAGAATCCTGGCAGGTTTAAATTGCTTTTTAATAATAATATATTCGTAGATCACGATTTATTATTATAAATACTATTTGTTATTCATAGTGTGTATGTGCGTGTCTGTTAATGTAACAATAGCATTTAAACATGGAAACAAAACGGATATGATCCGGAAATGTGAAAATGTGATTGAAGGGAAGAACATTTGAACGATTTCTTTGGGCGCGGTACGTACGGTGTTCTACAAGGTAACAACTTGGGGCCCCTACTGTTTCAATCAAAAGTACACCTACACTATAAGTATTAAAGGCTAGATTCGAAGGTAAGCTGTGTTTATTGTATTAAACTTGGGGTTGTATTATCTGATATGTTTGAGTAAGCGTGTCAAATCGATAAATGGGCGAAGTTTCGATGACGTGTTATTAAGTAATAAAACGTTATTGTTATTTTGATATGAGTTTTAATGTTATAAGTGGAACTTATATGAATAATAAAATTATATTATGATGAATTAGACATTAAAGTTTATCAAGGAGATGAAAAGATTGGATAGAATGCTTACTTTCCACGCATTGTTTACAAGTACGTATGAGTCGTATGATTTAATTAGTTTTTGGAACATTTGATATTTATAACCCTTGTCTGTTGTCTCATATACAGAGCAATCAATTAGTTACTGCGAAAACTAAAAGGAGAGCAATTAAACAATAATTTCACTAACATGTTATATAATTTGCACTAAATTATATAAATGTGCGAAAAAAGTAACTAATATAAAATGATAACTAAGGTAAAGACGATTTAAAAAAATATCTTCTAAGGGATGTAATTCAAGTACTATAATATAATTTGAAAAAGGGAATATAATTATTCACTATGCTCATTAAAACGGTCCACACTCACTTTGACACGGCCCGGAAATTGATAGGTAACGATGTGGCGGTGAACCATATTACTAATGAGATGAGCTTGCATACAAGATATCTGAGGCTCTCGTTAATGTTTCCGTATTAATAGTCAGTATTATATTATAATGCTGTTGGTCCATGGACTATTAAAATAATCAACTCGTTATGGTAAAATAGATTAACCTGTGGTAGTAGATGTCGTGTATAATAATAATAATATCTTGGGATCTCCACACACGGCCATCTGATCCCAAAGTAAGCACCAACAGAGCTTGTGGTATGGTAACCAGACGGCTGATAAATTACATATATGTATACATATAAATATATACTTAAATACATATTTTTTTTACACCCACACACAGAGCAAATCATATTTATCATTGTCATCATCTTCAATCTTTTTATCAGACCACTAGACTCTCAGAATGCGAAAAATCTATGATTCGGAAGGGAGAAAGGTTAAGGTTTGAAATTATATTGATATAAATTTTTGCTTTTATCGGCCTTTATACACAATGTAGGCCTTTATACACAAATCATGAATAATATTCAAATTTTTTATTCTACTAGTCTTATCTCTAAATAGCAACATGTTGTTGCCGGACGAGCCAGACGGCTATTGTTAAGACTCAAAAATTTTATAGCCTTATACAATAGTTAACTAGATGTAATTTAAACTGTAAAAAATTTTAAACACATAAGCTATAGCGCATCTTCTCCATTTATGAATTCAACTTTGTATTAATTTTGTATTGTCATCTTTTATAATCAAAGTATGCTGTATTTATTTTCATTTAAATTTTTGAAAACAAATCTTACCCCTTTTTGTAGTCAAACGAAGTGCTCTCAGCGGTGTCTGATGTGTAGCCGCCTATAATAAAATACATTTATATAATAAGACAGTAAGAAAAAACAATACATGTACTGTATGATATAACATACATATGTGAGATTATCGTACATAACACAGTGCAGAAAATCAGCGATTATTGCGTTAATGTCCACATACAATGACAATGACGTTGAACGCGATAAATAATATTATATACTATGATAGGTGATTTTTTCGAAGTACATGATCATTTACCATTTTTCAGAAATACTTTCAGCCAACATACAGGTGTTAAGGAACTGGCTAGGCCATAGATGACATTGGGTATGTCCAGCCAGCATAGTCTCCAGACATGTGCGTTTATTAATAGAATGAAATTAATCGCGATTCAATTCTATTTATTGTCTTTTGCATGCCATTTGTTCCAATAAGACTTAAAAATATTCCTTTATACTATAAAAATATACCATTCACTTTAACACAAAAATGATTTACAGTAACCCAATACGTAATAACTATGAATCTTTTTGCCAATGTTTTTGTATGAGCTTTTCGTTGTAATTTTGTATGGGTGTGCCCATGACGTGAAGGCGGGTACGAGCATGCAGTGTACCTAGGCTGGCGGCTGCACCGCCGCGCGCCGCCCTCAACCGACCTACGTGAAACAAAGCTGCTTATAGTGCCACACTATACACTGGCCTCAATTAATACATATGTAGCTTCTGAGCTATGTGTTACACGTACTATTCGATGTTTGTATAATTGAACAACAGAAGTAAGAATCGCTGTGCTCCAAGTCTAATTATTCTTGTTTAAAACCTCATCAAAGATGAGTAAGAGTCATTGGTAAGAGATAGCAAAGGTCGTACAGATTTAAACACGAAAACATTTTGACCACATTTTTGAAACCAACTTATTAAAAACTCATTGAAAACACCACAGATGATAAACAATATCTCTTTATGGCTCGTCGATATGAAACAGACCGTCGCCATAACTATAAACTGGAATAATATAGGGTAATTTTGTAATTTTTACAATTTGCATAAAACATTCCGATTTTAAGGATATTTTTCAAGATTAGAAACAGACGTTCCATTAAATAGATCAATCTGTTACAAAGCAGGGAACTATGGCTAGGTCTGCTCCCACTTTGATCCTAGATTCTTTATCATTAGAAGAAAAATGTTAATAGAATGCCATTGAGTATAAGTGGTAATAGCCACCTAGCTCACTTCTGTATAGCTGCCGCTCCTGATCCTTCTGCAGATCGTCCAGCAGCGAGTCCAGCTCCTCCACGTTCTGAGTCATTTCCTTTGTTACTTTTGAACTCTTCACTTTTGAATATCCTGGGAATAGAGTGATGGTGCTATTTAAAGACATTGACTGTGCATAACGGATAGAAAAGGTCCATGAAATATGATAATAGTGGTAATGTCTTATATACATAATCCACACGTAATTACTCACACACATGCAGTCATATTCAAAAGAGAATCTGAAAGTCATCATTCAAATGTTACAGCGAAGGTAGAACCGAAGGCGTATTATATAATATTAACTATTATTAATCAGATTTTATACCGCTTTGCATCTATAGAATAAATTTATGTAATTAGATTTTTAGGTGTGCTAACTCACCGGGAGAAGATCCAGTCGTAGTCTCATAATTATACGTGCGGGTTCCAGTGGTAATGGTGGGCAGCTCCCGGTCTTCGCGTTCATAGTAGTATGTGCTGCTCTCACTCGCCTTCGGAATACTCTTCGGGGGAATTGTGTACTCCTGGAACCAAGAATTCGATTTAGTGTTAGCAACAGAAACTCCTACTAAAGTACGTAACTGAATAGAGAGTGGAGGACGCATCTCCATCATTTGCCTGCTGAGAGTACATAATATCCTTATGCGTTCTTTATGCGTTGCTTAATATTTATGCGTTCTGTTTATAAAAACCAAAGTTTACTTCATGTAGTAACTGACGTAACAGGGCGTCCTCGCAACAAATCTAGGAATAACAGCAATAAGAACTTCCGGCAACTCTTACACGGCTATTAAATAGCAAACTAGACGAAGCCTGTTCTATGTCTCTAGTGGTTGTACCCAGAGCAGGTGAATGTTTAAATATCTAAATACATACTTTTATCTGCAGACTAATTTACAGCTAAATGTAGAACAACACATGTTCATTAAACTAATATTTGTACGAAGTAAAATGAACAATCTCCAGTGGGAAGTCAGAATAACAAACTAATTTGAACTGCACTACAATAACTGGTGCAGAAAAACTCCTAAGCCATTGTTCCTAGCAGACAAAAACTCGTGCAAATGCTCCACTTCCATCATAATGATAACCTTACCTCCACAGTATGCAAATCTTTTCTGTCATATTTTCCACTGGGATGCTTCTCCTCCTTATATTCATAGTGGTACTCCCGGGCACCCCCCACTCCGCTCCGCCCCAGTGAGTCCAGTTTACTGCCCTTTGGCAGAAGCTCGGACTTTATCATGTCTATAAACAAATACGTCACGATGTTAATAAAACTTGATTCTGTTTTTTTTACATATAGGTATTAGGCTAGCGTTTGACTGAAATCCCTCCCAGTGAAATCGTAAATACATCCGAACAATAATCCATGAATGCTTGTATGTCCAGTAACAGTTTGTTAATTGCCTTTACTTTAAGAGTCTTATGTTATATTTTTGCGAGAAAATAGGGGGCGTACATAAAAAGCTCAATTGTAACGATAAAACCGTGGAGCAATGACCAGGCTGTAAGCTGCTGAATTCCCAGTTTCAGATAAATGCCTGTGTCGACTATAAAATGTTCCCTTACCGAACTGTTCGTCGGTGTAGGGTACCGTGCCTCTGCTGCTCGAATACTCCTTGTATTCTTTGTGCTTGCTGTATGACTTAGTCGCCATTGTGTCTTCGTTATGCTACCTGCAACAAAAGCATACAAATGTCATTTGCATGTTTCGCAATAACACTATTCAAAAACCCTACATCACGCCAGTAATCCCCGAAGTGGTAGGCAGAGAAGGGTACGACACTCCCACGTTTCACGCTAGAATAAAATGTACCAAGGAATTCAGTAAATATACTTTTGACAAACTCATCTACATTTATAGGTACATTTATATGTACATACGTAGATAGTTCGCCATCGCAAAGTTTGATTGTTATATTTTTCCGTTCCTTTTACGAGCCATTATGAGATGTTTCAGAAATTCCATTGTTAAACACT
Source organism: Mimoniades nurscia nurscia (assembly GCA_018246595.1). NCBI lineage: Eukaryota > Metazoa > Arthropoda > Insecta > Lepidoptera > Hesperiidae > Mimoniades > Mimoniades nurscia. The sequence continues at coordinate 10,924 of DWFO01000308.1, forward strand.
GTTTATATTAACAGTGGCATTTCTGTAAGGTCAATGAGGTCTAAAAGGTTAGTGAGTGTGATCAAAGTTTGTATTAAAAAACTTAGTTTTTAATAAAAGAAGGTGAAGGTGTAAGCAACCACTATGGGATATGGTGATTTAAATTCTAAAATCCCTGGGGAAAGCGGAACTCCCGGAGTGTGGCACTACACTATATTGCAATAATATGATGTGACAATTTATTGAACACATAATTATTGCATATTCAAATATATATTATTTGTTTGATTGTTTTTCTGTGCCGTATCCAGTAGGTGTTGCTATGTGCCTCCACAGCAGGTTCGGGTAGGTCACTCGTAACGCAGTTGTTATTCGTGTTATTTTAACAGCTGAGCTTTGGCCATGACGCGCCAAATCAGTCGGTGAATTTCGTGTCATGGCGAGCCAATGTTAACTGGGTTTAACATTATTTATATCACTTTTAATATTTAATTGACAATAAGGTTATTGTATTTTTTTTTATAGAAATGTTACGTTTAACTGGGCTTTAGTGTCACCCCTTATTTAGAACAGCAGTAGATATCAAGGGTCGCACACGGCACACTGTACATTGGTATGGTTCGAAAAGGACGATATTTTTAAGTTGTTTTCAAAGCTGGCAAAATTTTTACGGAACAATTCCACATGAAACAATTATTTCATGCGTAATTCGTGTTCAGTTCAGTTCACATGAAATAATATGTGGGCTGTTTAACACTGTTCTGTTTCAAACATATTTTTTAAATGTCGTTATTTTTTACCTACTCGTGGAATGCTAATTCATAGTTTTTTCACCACTTTTTTTTGCTAAGACGAGAGAACATAGATTAGTAGCTCTTTTTGCCAAAACAATATCGTACTTTAGAAACATTTTACATCCAAATCGAAAATTTCATCCTCGTCATCATTTATGTGCATAGACTTGGACAGTTGGACTCAGGATTGCCCCTAACATCGCCATATCTCATCGTCTTATGCTTCATGGGTTCACTGGTTCGGCCCCGGTAGTTATTCATTATTTACGCAGAAATCGCTGCCTCGTTGTTCATGTTGGTTGCAAGTGCGACTGCCGAACGGGAAGTCCGGGTTCGATTCGCGGGTCGGGCGCTACTTAATTTTGTAATGTACATTTTCTAGTAGTAGTTCGGAATCTGGATATGTGCCCGGTGTGTGGCAATAGGCTCACCACCTATTCCATAGTGGGACGTAAACGTAACTGATGAAAAGTGAGATTGTTCTACATTCGTCTGCCCACCTCTTCGAGGATGACAGGCGTCATGTTACGTGTTACGTTTTATGCAATAATCGCTCATATAATTTATATTACTTCGCCTTTTTAACTCTAAAGATCGTTTGACTTATTTTTATCATAACATTATACAAGGATATAAATGTTAATGATATACAAAATAGATCAGCGTGGGAAATTGGCTTACTATAAAAAAAAAACGTACTATCATGCCTGTCATCCTCGAAGAGGTAGGCAGAGGAATATAGAACACTCCCACGTTACTTACTATAAAGTAGCTCAATAACGAAAGTATTCTAATCACCTGTTGTAAATGAATATGGATATATATATTTTAATGTAGCACGCTTGTTGAGCATCCGAAAGAATGTAACATCACGTCTGTAATCCCCAAAGAGGTTGACAAATAAGGAGTGTAGTACACTCCTACGAGTCAATAGTTACATTAGGTCCCATCGTGAAATACTTAGGTCAAAGATTTTTTTTATCACAAATAAGTACCTCTACTTAATACCAATACCAAAATTTTTAAAGATGCAAGTAGAAATAAAATTTAGAAAAATATAACTTAGTATGTAACGTTCAAATTTGTTTAAAAACTAGTTTTTTCCGTCCTTCCTGTTCCTTACCTCAGCGAACTTCCAAATACAATTACCATACAAAGGTGCGTATGGCTGATTATGGAACGTGTTGTCCATTTAAAACACTAACGGAAACATACTTCCGTGAGAAGTTTGGGTAGATTTTAGCTTATAATGGAATTCTGAATTTCTTTATTTTTTATATCGCATAGCTACCAGTTAAATGGCATACACGGACATTCCTTAGAGGAACCTAATGTTTTGTAATTTTGGCAGGCCATAGAAAAATTAATCTATATGTAATAAATATTTTTAAAATGTTTGATAAATTTCAAGATATCTACTTGTAGTTAAAAAATATCGTGTAAAAGACAAGTTTGATGTGCAGCCAATGCATCAGATTAATAAACTATTTAATTTAATAACAATTTTATTTATACTTTATTTAGGTCGACTATATTAATAAATGTCAGCAAAGTTTTAGTAAATGCTTGTATATAATAGAAAAATATTTTTTCATATAATTTTTAAAATAGCTGACGCCGACTACAAAAATTACAATAATTGTACCTACTCCTACATTATATATATTATCGTAATCATTTGATTGACATTGACGAATTATTTTTTACTTTTTAGTGCATTAAAAAGTGCATTTTAATTTGTTTCTTTATGAAGTGGGTTTTTTGTTTTGTTAAAATTGTTGTTTATTCTTATGACGTATCATTTATTTGATTTGCAACTTAATGTGGTCAAGTTTGTCAATTTGTGGCCAAGCCTTTGTTCGAGCTATAACGCAAAGCTGTCTAACGACAGTTTTGCTTTTAGCTTTGGCTTTGAGCCTTTGTGCAAGCTATACCTCGTAATGTATAAAATCAAATTTGCTAAAAGATCAAAACAATAATAAAGTGAAATTAGAAATAGTTTGGAAAATTCAAAAATTGCACTCCTCATTATCTTAATTAAAAAACAAAACAGAAAAGGATACAGGAAAAAAAGTAGGCCGCCATTATTGTATTAGGTACTTTTCAGAATTGATATCAGAGCTCTGCTTTGAGAGCATTCATTAGAAGTTGTCATCGCTAATTGGGAAATTTAGCATCGTTTAGTTGTATATAACATGGGCATCCTTCTTCGTCTTCCGAAGGTCACTCGCCCCGTTGGCAACCAGTGACGTCACCTATATAAACACAATGCACTGTAACCCCTTGATGTTTCTAAACCTGTTGTGGCGCGACTTCTCTTTTTGAATTATTGTAACAAAATTGTGGAAGTGGCACCACACCCATATTAGGTACTAGAAGCCTATAGAATGAGCAGGACATAAGAAGGAATTCACAAAATACAGAACAGATATTACTTTAAATATTTAAGGTTATAGTGAATTATTTATACTTTTTTAATGTAACATCACGTTTGTAATTCAGTAAGGAGTAGGCAGTGGAGTGTAGAACGCTACCGTATTCAAAGTTTATTACCACCGCGTAAATACTTCTTAGGACTGAAATAGGTGGGTATATCACATGCGTGAGGTACACTCACAAAGAACTCCTCAGAATTATAACCCCTCTGTTAAAGGTAAAACTTCTGTTCTATCGGTGTTTGGATACAGCTATACACCAGCCATTACACTTGTGTAATATAATTATCCGACAAGAAAGTAGATAAACAATATCTCGGATCGTGGATGTTAAACCAGACATCACATGGCGATGAAATCATACGCCACTTTGCATCATTTACACATTTGAACGAAACGAAGGATATTTTCATTCACAAAACTTATTTGCAGTACAAAAATGTTATCCCGTCCCTTGTAATAGAAGCTATCTTTCGCATGGTTCACACACCTCACGTGAAACTTGTTTTTTAGCTTAAAAATCTAAAATAGCTTAGCTAAAGGTCTTAGCTAATGATCATGATAGATTTAAACAAAACCCCGGAAAGACAATTTGAACTTGCCATATCCTAAGCCATATTTGTCTATCTTATTTTATGATAATATAATTCTTTAATGGTAGATTTAAGTAATACTCGACAACAGCACTATTCATTTACGCCTAGGATTGACAACTTGTTTTAAAATATCAATCGATCGGAAAATCATAAAACCTTATACATAATGTATTATCAAGGTTGCACTTGCATATGAAAATTAACTAAGTAAATAGTGACATCTACAGAGTCATGGAAAATACAGTACGAGACGTGAATAGATTTGTTTAGCCGCTAGATGACTCTGACTACAAGTTGTAAGGAATGCTTGCCGAAATTTATCTTCGCTGGAATATTTTCTCGGTTCCTTAAAATATATAATTCAACCGAAGCGTTTAAGATTCCTATATTTATACGTATTTCTAATTCATAGAAAAGATAAAGACAAGTACATGGATGTTAATTAAAGGAGAATTTTACTGCTGAGTAAGGTTGGTAACCGTAGTTGCCTTATCCGATATGTCACCGGTTAAAAATGCCTTTCCAATAAAGGCTGCGACTGGCTCTGGCTGTGTCGTAAGCAGCGTAGGCGCCATTGCATCATCCATTCAGTCAACAGTCCACCCACACTCACTCCGGATGTAGTAGGAGTAAGATCGAGTTTTTATTACACAGGTAATAATTGAGTTTTTTGTACCTTTGTAGAAATGGTAGAAGCAAGCTTCAACGTGTCGATTCAAAAGTGTATCAAGATATTGTCACTTGTCTTGTTAAATAAAAGTCAACTTTTACGAAAAAAAGATAATTCGTGGGGTTTCACTTACTATCCATGTGCTAAAGGACTATGCTCATTTACTGATATCCTAAATAATACATGGTATACAGAACTTTAGGTTCAGACAGTTAGTGATCAATGTTTCTAATAGTTCAATGTACAGATGATTATTATAATTAATATTATTTTATTTTGTCATTTTAAAACTATTGAGTTACGTAATGTCTATTTTATAAGACAACGCCAACCACATGAAAGCCTTAAATTTTATCGATAATTTAAAATTTAAACTCATGATATTAAGCAATTTTATGTCGCTACAGCACTCATGCGTATGGGCGAACGTTTTGGAGGAGTGCTCACACTCATAAGGAATTATGTTTGATACAGTGTCGATGAATAACCTATTAGCAGATGAGAAAACAATTTAAGACGTAATTGGGTTCGCGCTAATTGCGACACCCTCCCTACTTTTTCTTAGTATTCTTGTTTGCTATGTGTCAGCGTTTTATATATAGCTTGCGTTGCTAACTGACAGTGAAGATTTTTTTTTAATTACCGGACGAATTTTTTCAATATCATATTTATTTTAATTATGGACAACTGAAACAGTTCCATAATATTTATCTATTAACAATAATAACAGTATTACAGTTACTATAAGTTTTAGCTAGTATTAAAATATAGTATAATACGTATACCCACATTTTTAATACTCGTATTCGTCAGAGGATATTAAAATTCTTGCTATATTAAAATCCCGCGATATAATGACCACCCGCTGTGTGTGGCTTTACCAAGGACCTTTGTTCTTCTGGATCCTGCATTTAATTACTCCCTCTCAAAGCGAGACGGTTGAAATAACTGTGGTTGAGTGATAGAGAGGGAAAGAGTGCAAAAATAAATGAAAAGGCCAGCAAACTACGTCGATGATGTCATGCGTGTAAGGCGAATAGCGGTCAAGGTACACACATCTGTGGATCGCGAGATGTATTGAAGAAGAAACAGCGATACACTACAGTTTCTAAAGCGAAAACTTAAATGAATATACATATAATAATGTTAAACTAGATATCGGGTTATATTTGAAGTTTTAAACTCTATCTCTACAACATGTACTGATTCATAATGTGTAATATTTGTATCTCAGTGAACATACTCCTTATATTTTACATACTTTACAGCCAGAAATTGTACAACAAAAATGTAACAAGTAAGAGAGACTTAAAATTAAAAACAAAAACAGTACTAGAGTCGTCCGTTACTAATATTGGCATACATTTTGAGGCAATAATCGAACACTGTATACATATCTTATTCTTAAATAAATTAATTGTTTTTTGATGTGAATAAACACATGTTGTTCAAACGAGAAACAAGACAACACAAGGAAACAAGAAATATTTCCATTCTCCTGTGCTAGTTTGGTCATGTCCTCATTATCAAATGATCTTGATTAACCGCTAACCATAATTGTCGCAAATGTATAATTATTATTCCTAGTCCATATAAACAAAGCAATAAATAATAAACTAGCTATATCACAATGAATGCTATGGTATTTATTTATTCAATAACTCCAACTCTTTAAAAATAACTGCAGTAAGTAATAACTGCTTTGCGCGACACAAAAATTATACATTTTATTATGCGCAAAGCTTATTATACTACTTCAGGTTTTTCTAGTAATTTCTAGGGCCTTACTTTGTATTGTCCACTGTATTGTGATTTATACTTTCGTCACAATTTTTAATTCTCGGCAGTCATGGCAGATTTTATTAATGAACCAATTTAGAACAATAAATGGAGAAATCATAAAAAGGCAATCAGAAAAATATTAGGATAAACTGAAGTAAAATTATTATAGAGAAGTTTTATTGAATAGCAAATAATTAAATTTATTTAAAAGCAAACCACTATAACGATCCACAGAGTAACAGTGTTCCAAGAAAAGTAATCCAAATGTTTTGTTCCCTACCATTTTTATACAAGTTGGTAACTTTTTTATATGCATATGGAAGAATAAATCTATACTCTTATTATTCATTCACAGAAGCGCAATCGTTCGAAATTTCCGTACAAAGTTCTCGTTTATATATATATCGTATAACTAAGCATTTAGCAAAACAGTCAATACCGGAAATGAATACTTAGTCAATTCCATTCTATCACCACACACGGCATCCGTAACAATGAGTAAATTAGTCATAATTTAATACAGCATACAGTGTAATTTCGCAGTCACGATTCAATTTAAATCTCAATGAGTCCCATGACATCATGAGGTCAATCGACAGGTTGACGCAAAGCACGGAGGAAGCGGGTCAAGTTTAAGCAGAAAGCGTTATTTGTTATCTTCTTGCAAATGTAGGTATTCGATAAGTTATTTCCCCTGGTGAAGGCAAGAACATGAACTTAGCAGATATAAATGAGATAAACGCACTACAAGATATCCCGCGACCTCTATATTCTTCACCTGGTGTAAGAGATCAATTCATATCGACTAGTGTCTTACTCGAAATTAGAAACAAGAACGAGATTTGAAACAAGAACTCTTTTAAGAATACTTTAATTTTCGATATTTTTGTTGTTTTTAACAAATATATGTAAGACTGCCTTGTTTGTAGGGTTGGTGCAAGTGCAATTGCCGATCGGGAGGTCCTGGGTTCAAATCCCAGGTCAGGCACTATTCGATTTTTCTAATTTAGATTTTGCTAGTAGTGGCTCAGAGTCTGAATATTTGCCTGGTGTATGGCAATAGGCTCACAACTATTCCATAAGGTAAACGTAACTAGTGAAACGTGGAAGTGTGTTACTACACTACTCTGCCTACCTCTTCGGGGATCGCAGGCGTGATATTACGTTTATAATTTTTGATTCCATTTTTTTATACAGACGTCTCGGTGATAACGAATCTATTGCAATTTTTCTTGAATCTAAAAGAAGCTTCGCATTAAAATCATATTATGTAATTTGAAAGTAGTACCTACCTACATATTTAAAATCACTTTCTAATGAAACTCTTTACGTAAGGATGTAATTGACACTACAAAGCGTAACAAAAGTTGCCAGTCACTAAAAGGTTAGATAGGTCACAATGGCTGATGCTAATGACCAAAATGATGTAATCAGGCAACAGTTTCAGTGATGGGAATTAATCATATGATTAATTTACATCAACCTTGTAGACCGGTTTCCGGACTGTTGGTGTTGGACCAAAATTGTACCAATCTTTGTTAACACCAACATTTGAGCGAACATTCATCCATCATTTTCGGTTTCGTTTATTGAATATGAATGTATCATATTATTTTACGAATGTACAGTATTATTTGAAAATATGCAACGACCGTGAAATGGAATATTCTCCTATTAAAACTATGTTTTTTTTTTCATATTTTCATAACTGTTAGAACGGGCGCCTAACAAACTCTATTGGTACCATAGTTGACCCAATGTTATTGAGCGCCATTATAACATCAGATAAACCGCATCTAATAAATTGATCAAGATCGTTAACGTTCACATAATAACATCATTCTTGAACGTCAGGCGAGAATGACTCTTAAGGATATACCTATGGACGATGCAGATTACTTTGATGGTTTTTGATATCGCGTTAAATTGTCCTGGGTGTATCGTAGGTGTGCAGCCATTATGTCAGAGACATCAGGCAAGTGACGACAAGGTCGCAGAATAATAAACGGCGAGTTTTTTCTGTAGGTCCAGTTGTCGTAATAATTACGAATATATACCATAGCCAGCGATTTTTCCTGTATTCATATAGAAAAACGTGACATTCATTACTCATTAATTTTACCTTTGTAACTAGGTAATTATTTCCGTCTTTGGCGATTTTATTGAAATTAAGTATTGGCTAGCAATTGCTTAAAATACTTGATATTAAACAATGCTCAAAGCAGTAGGTACCATAAAAGGACAAAATAAGGATTTTATGGAGTTATTATGTACATACTCGGTAGTAACTTATAAACAAATTAGATTACGAAAGATTAACTGGATTATCAACCTGAGATTATAAAAGTCCACGTGATTTTATGCTTCTGCTATAAAACCATATCACTGTAAAGAATACAGTTTTGGGCATTGTTTGAGGTAATGATTATTACACAATTGTATGCTAATTAATTTATTTTAGGTTACAGTGAAGTTACAGTGAGTAAGATTCATTTTGTATGTGTGCAGTCTGCAATTGTTTTATTTGTTGAAATTTTATATCTTAAAGGTTGTATAACGGGTAGGTGGTGCATATTAAAAATAAATAGTTTCTTTCTTTCTTTCTTTCATTTATACGCAGCAGTTCTGTATCAATTGTTGTATGAATATTTAGCTCTTGATACCTCTCTGTCTACCCCAAAAAGAACGAGAATGGTATAATAATAATTTTAGTCACCATATGAACCAATTCAAGTAAATAGTAGAAACATACGAATGAATAAAGACCATTTTTGATTATATACATGAAGCTATTATTTTTATTGCGAATGAATTATATTGTTAAACTGAATAATATATTTCAGTTCAGTTACAAACTTGAACGCACAATACGACTGCGTAGGTGGAAGCAGACACGTCAGTGCCACCGACAAATGCAACGTACCCGTACCTAATGAAAAGGTGCATTAGTTTCACTTATGACACGATCGTAGTAGTAATATTTGTAGTTGTCCAGTACCTGTGGGCGGATGGGTTGCAGAATGCCGCCCGCCCACGACCATGCTCCGGCCTACATTAGTTTTGAAACTCGGCGCCACTCCAATAGTTTATGAGCATAACTTACTGTTCTGAATATTAACATACATTTCAACTGTGTACCTTTAGAACGCTTTGTGACACGTTAAATATGTTACAGTTCCAATTCAAATTTGACAAGTTCTGGAACGTCTTTCCTGTAACATATCGATGACGTCATTTGAAGGTTAACTATTAATACTAATATACTTTACTTTAGCAATTGTTTCACGGCGGGTCTGTCGTTTCTATTTTCTTAGAAATAAAATGTAAATGCCACGTTTACATACATATATGAATAGGGAGTAGTGTATTCAAGAATCTTGCCAACAAGACAAAGTACGGTGTTTCCGCGAACACATTATAAGATATTTTTCATGCGGAAAGTATGTAGTACACAATATCGTCTCGCTCTAAATTCGTTGCTGTGAAGGTTGAATACCGAGCGAAAATAGATTTTTCTGGATTGATGTAGTTTACCCATACTTTTATACTCGAGAGTTATCTTATTTGAGTAGAAAAAATATTGGAATAAGGAAAAATATTTACATAGAAGTTATTTTTAAACCTGATGAAATACTAAAAACATAATATCATGCTTATATTTCCACGAAGGTGAAAACGGAGGAGTGTAATACAAAGCGACGATGCGATGCACCAATTAAATCTAATAAAAATTTATCAAACCAGGGATAACAGTAAATTTTCTATTGAAATTTAAACAAAGGTTCTATTGAAATTTAAACACTAAGGCTTCTCTATAAAAACTATTTAACGTTAATACAGGCTGATTTATAGTGGAAATATTTGAGTAACGATGCGATATCTTTAAACTCCCAAATGTACCACGGAATAGTTTTGTTTTAAATTATAAAATACAATACAAATGTAGATCAATTTACATTTCAACTTATACTATTATGGTAATTTCGTATTTACTTACCGGAGTATATTTGATGTTAAAATAGTACAGCGGATAGGCGAACCAAAGATTGCACCTACGTCAAACTAAAATTGTCCTCGTCTAACTGGCAGGTTACACACGTTTCCTTTCATTCACACATTAACAAATATCAAGGAGGATTGGTTCGTAACTATGAATGGATAAGACATGAATAAACGCGGCGCGTATGTCGATTGAAGGTTCATATTGTATGACAAGTGTTGGCCTCGCTCCATGGATTTTTCTTTCTACAATTTGAACCTAGTAAACAACTGGCCATCTGGTCGTAATTAGGTACTGTTGCTATGGACAATCCGTCCGTCCGTAGATAATCCGTTGTCAACTTTAGTACTTTTATTTCGTTTATTACTTACTACATACCTATACATATGTAGGTATTTTATATATCAATGTTACCTTTATGTATTCAGATTTATACTTATGTATTTCTCTAGAGTTAAACTGCTAAGTTTTAACAATTACCTTTTGAAAATTGGCAATATTACCATTGTTAAGAAAAAGATTGATGACAATTAAATCAAAATAAAATATCAAAGTAAAATCACTTAAAAACGAATATCTCAGTAGTATATGACTGCTGTAACGGACCATTTAGTGCGAATAACAAAATACCCGCCAAGGTTATCAGCTATCTTGGCGACCAAAAAAAAATAAATTTAGTGCATACGAAACAGGTCAAACTTGTTTTTGTGTTAGGGTCGCGCGATTTGCTCTACACCGAAACAAACATATTTAAAAATATTCTAAATGATTTTAAAACTTCCTTTACATTTTGTGTGTTTTGCTAAGATCAAAAGCTATGCATTTGAATCGAAATTATCCTATTTCAAAAATTATAAGACATACATACGAAAAGGAAAATTTTATGTACTAATATGCAAGTATAGTATATATATTTGATTTCATCAGAATCAATTTAACTTTAATAAACAATTATATAT
>DWFO01000309.1:0-22134 GCA_018246595.1 Mimoniades nurscia nurscia
CTTAGTGTGGGACCAACGACCAAACATTGTTGTATTTTTCTTTTTTGTCATGTTTCAAATAAATAAATAAATAAAAATAAATTGTGTTATAATAATATTATAAGATAAAGAATATTCCTCATACTAGAAGTGAAAAAATATAGGTAGGTAGAATTTTTACATTTAAATCAGAGTACTGGGATTATTAGTATTTAGATCGATTATGATCGCTATCCATCACCTTTCACAATTAAGTTTTGACATTAGTCAACACTGTCAGAACCCGCCAATCCTTATTTACGGCCATTAACGAAAACAAAACTTCACGTCCACATTTTATTCAGTATGAATATTGTCGATACAACATTGTATGATTTTCTTTTTGTTTCAGGTGTACAGATATATTCATATATATATATATATGAAGATTTTATTTTAATAACGTGCCTTATGAAATGCCTCCATTTTCCTAATATATTCTTACTAATTCATTTGAGAAATCCAGCCAAAAGCAAGTCCGAAGGCGAGGTTTTATTGGTCCATAATAATCTGTCCTTCAATGTTGGTTCAAGCAAAAACTGACGTGGATCAATTTATACACGGAGCACTTGTAAAAGATTATAAAAATGTCCGTTGCAGCGGCCCAAAAGAACCTGTTCACATATTTTACAGAGGTTATCAAGGAAGGCTTGTGAACTTGGCTTGTAGACAACATAAACTGCGCGAGTGCACCTGAAAATGTCACGATCATTATTGCATTTAACATTGTAAAGTGTTCCCGGTAGTGGCGTGGATGGTGTTGCCAGCAAAATGTCTGTGTGGGTGGGCAGTGGCTGCGCTGGCGGCGGCGGCGAGGTGCGCCAGCCGCCCGCCACCACCGCCACGGTCCTCTCAACGAACACCTCCATGGAATCCGGGATTGAAGCTGGGGTACTGCCAACAGTCACGGGTTCGCTTGCCTCTGCACGGGATTCCCTGGGATCATTGTCGCGCGCCGTCGAGCCTCTGTACGACACTGACCACACAGACCTTGGCTCGGAGCTGGACGAGGCAGAAATTCGACGGGAGTTGATGCATGATGTAAATATTTTTTTCCATTATGAGAGAATAAATAATCTAGATTCTTTAGCCATTATCTAACATCATAATAACAATCTGATTTATATAAATAATTGATAGTGTTTATATTTTATGTTCATTTGTTTCAGAAATGGCGCCTGTTGTTTGATCGAGTAAGCTCCAGTTTAAACAATGTTTTTTGGAGTATTCTATAAGATTCTTCTTATCATAATGAATGTAATGGGAGCCGGCAATGTTAACATAAGTTTAATTAATTTTTATAGCACCACATATTTTTATAATTAAATAGTTTTAATAATGTTTAATGACTTAAGCCTAAACAGAAATTCTTTATCTTTAGAACATAAAAAGTAAGTGGCTTGTTTTTGCTACTTGTATACAATCTACTCAAAAGAATCTTATAGTTTTAATGTGTTTTGTTTTATTGAGTGACTGCGTTCGCATAAAGTTTGACGCCGAGGTGTTTTCGCAGCAACGCTTTCAGCATAACACTGGCGTTGAATCGTCGCATATTTAATAAAAATGTCATATACGAGGTGGAAACGAATTTCAAGGAACGCTTTTTTTTGTTTGTGTCTGATTAAAATGTACAGAAGCGGAGAACAAAAAGTTTTATATGCAGATAAAGAGTGTCGGTAGCGCCGCGGATCAAACGATGTTTTGTCACGTAGCCAACATTGAGATAATATAACTCCGCAGATAGGGGCGCTTAATATTTTTTGTCCCCTTCTTTTTGGAAATGGTCGAAATTATTAAAAACATTATTATACACACATAATGCGAAGTCTCGGAATTGTTGGTGATTATGACGTATTGGGTGCTGCGTTGAAATCTCAATTTGATGTTTTTGTACGTGACCGTATAACCATCGGAGGTGTGAATTATATATTAATGACTGTTTATGTTTGTTGGCAGTTCGATCCGGAGGGGTTCGGTGAGATCCCTTGGCCAGATTTCTTGCAGACCCTTCACAACCCAGACTTTATAGCCCAGGTGCCACCACACAAACGTGAGGTACATACATATCATGTTTGTTAGAAAACATATTTAGTTTTTTTTTACATAGATCACGTTTACATGCACCAAAGACACATCGGTCGAAACCAGCAATAGTTTTACATTATGTAAAATGACATAACACGAATTTCAAATCCAGACATTCAGTATTCCTGAAAGTTTCCGTCAAACTGTCTGTATAGACTTATTTCTTGTATTATAATTTAACATTGAGCAACGAATACAACGCCTAATGTTAAACATGTCATGATGTGTTCTTTGTTCTAGATTCTTCTAGATAAAGCTCGAAGTGCAACCAGCAATGCTATAACATTCCAAGAGTTCGTTAACGTGGTGAGTACTAATATTATTATCTAGCTCCAGTGGTCTGCAATTATTATAAAAATTGAGGGGTTTATTCGTGCTTTTCTTGAAGGGCGCCGACTGGTACAAAAACATAATTGTCTCCGCCTGTATGTCAATGGATTCGGCCTTGCCGAAAAATAATTTTGCTCGGAATGTAATAAAACAATGATCTGTTGTCAGAGCACAAAAAACGTATATATTATGTATACAAACATAAGAAAACCATCCATAGAATCCGATTTAATCCGTAGAATTAAGCAAACAATTTTTTTTCGATTTCTAAATTTTTCAGTTATCAGTACTTATTCCAGAACAATCGACTTTACTGCCGTATTGATAAGGATACATTCCTTGCGTGTATTATGACGTCGTTGGGAAAATGAAAATATTTTATTCAGCGCGTAGGCACCACGTCGGATATTGCAGTTTTTATTACACTGGCATTATTTATTTCATTTAACTTATGTACAGAGATATTCATGGTATATAAACATGTACGAAATACATATGAGCTGGCGGTGTCCTTTGACGTGCACATGGTTAGGTGCAGCTAATAATATAATTCCGTAGCGCCGCCCGTCTCCCACAATACAAGACAACTAAATTAAGATGCAACGCCGATTACGCTCGCCCCGCGCGCGTCCTCCAATCACTCGAGTCCCAACAGCCGATTTAATATAAATAAAAGTTTCGCCTAAAAATCGTTATGGTCAGTCGAACGTAAACGTAAAAGTTAAGTTCAATAAAACCGTCCACCGAAAGGACCCACATCCTTATCTGGTCCTTACTGTCGTGCCTCGAAATACGATAAGGTCCGGCACGATTTATTAGGTGGACATTTATTTTTGTAACGTAAAATATATTATCTTAAATGCGTATTAACACTGAGCACTGTCGTTTATTATTTAGTATTTTGATAGCGATACATTTGTTTACTTTAAATCGTGTGCGTTTGCAGATAACTTTTTAAAACTTTCTTTGTTAGTAATAAGTATTTAATGATTATATTTTAGATAAGATTTTTAAAGTATTGAACCGAATTATTTTAGGGATTAAATTAAAATAGTTATGTAGGTACGTATATCAACATTTGAGATAACTTACACTTACGCACTTGGCTTTAAGTTATAATTATCATAAATATGTACTTTTTAATAGTATATAGGTACCTATATAACATACGTAAGTTTTAAAACTTACGTAAGTTTTATGAACTACGTAAGTTTTATAACCTACGTAAGTTTTATAACGTACGTAGGTTTTAGAACCTACGTAGGTTTTATAACCTACGTATAACTTACGTAAATTTTATAACATTTTATTACTTTTTATTTTATAAAATAACAATATTACAAACACGCTTGTTAACGATTTTATACTAGTCACAAAGACTATCCATAGTAAGCTCTTTCAGTGGAATGTTGTTGTATCAATCGCCATGTGATAGGTATTATTACTCATTATTAAAAAAAAACAATGTCCATTATAATTTAGTTGACTTTTTAACTTATTCTTCTACTGAACACTAAATTCGGAATGAGCATACCATAGAATATCTAATTCATAATAAATTCAAGAAACGAACTGAAAAACAAGTGATGCGATTTCATTAACAAAATAAAATATACGCGTTAATGAGATATAAAAGCTCCTTTAAAATTTACGAGGTGTTTTAAAATAATTAGAAGATCTGATTAGCGCGTATACATACATCACTTTAATGTCAAACACAAGTTTACCTTCAATTAATTAAGCCCGCGAGGTATATTTCCACATATTTGCATAAGGGAATCTTGAGAAGCGCTTAATTATGTCGCTTAGTTGTGGTGCTTGCTTCATCACCATTTTGTGTCTCGCCTTCTATAATAATATTATGAAAAGGATAAAAGTTTTAAAATTGAGGCAAATAAATGGTATTTTTAATTAAAAGCTAAGGTACGATGATGTGAATGTACATTGTAAAATAAATCTTTTATTTCACGATGATTAATACTAATAATAATTTAATTAACAATAATAATAATAATTGTCAAGCAAATTTATATCGTAGGGTCGCGCGGTATAACAATGACGTCCAACTTTGTACGTATATTGTCACAATATGGCGCCCTAAATACTGGGTTTTTTGTACATGTACCTAGTATCTTCAAAAATACAACAAAACAGTTACAGTTCAAACGTGAGATATAACGTTATAACGTGAGATAAAATAATTAAATTGAAACCTTTTGTTGGTATGTTTTTATGTACAACTAAGTACATATATACGTACACAGACGTATGTACGTATATTTGAATATCATAATCTAAGCGATAGCAGGCCACCACACGGGCCTTTGTCACGAGCGCCCTGGTATATTCTTTTCTCGAAAAATGTTTCGCGTACAATTGTATAGATAGCCGTAAATCAAAATTAAGTTCGATGTATAAAGAGACAACAACGGACAGTGTAGGGTCGTGGGCGTTCATGATGCGGCATTCTTATGCTAATCCGGGCGAACCACATTCGAACGGGGTGGGCCAAATTGTTATTTATATTGTCACCTCATGCTTTTTTGTTCAAACTCACCAAAACTCTCCGGATGAATTACAAAATGACCGCATTGCTGTAGTCAGACGTGTAGGTATATGTGTATCAAATGCTCGCCTGTCATAATATTGTTCGGGAAAGCGAGTTCGTAGCCTACTTAAATACTATACGGACAACAACTTAAGATCTTTTCCCATAGATATTACCGTAGAAATATAGTAGAAAAATAAATAAGCCAATTAATATTTTCTTGAAACATGATGTGGGCTGAAAACTGAAAGATCATTCATTTCTCATAACGACACCACAATTCGTCGCTAATGAAATATACTTACATA
This sequence comes from Mimoniades nurscia nurscia, assembly GCA_018246595.1. Classification (NCBI taxonomy): domain Eukaryota; kingdom Metazoa; phylum Arthropoda; class Insecta; order Lepidoptera; family Hesperiidae; genus Mimoniades; species Mimoniades nurscia. The sequence continues at coordinate 5,290 of DWFO01000309.1, forward strand.
ATATATCGATGTTTAACAAAAAGCATTGTAGTTATTATAGCTATAAATAAGACTTATTTTTCTGTACATAGGTAATAGTTATAAATAAAATGATTGATGTTTAGACGATGAATCAAATTGTAGCTCTTAGGGAAATTGTACCTACTCGGTTCAGGGAAGCAATTTCCTGACAGGAAATTAGTTCAGACGATTACGGTTTTCTTAGCGCGAAATGGTCATCGACTTTAATTGTTGGATGTAATATTGTGATGAACGGTGCCTAAATGGTTCGGAAATTCTATGGCACCACTTCCTTTAAATACAGTTTAATAGGATTTACCTACTACAACTTTTTATGTGACTAGTTTCATTACGATTTGTGAGCGTGCGAATATTATTGCGTTTGGAGTGTGGTAAGGCGGCGTTATGTTGAGGGGCGAAGTGGTGTTATGAACAAAAAATACTTACAAAAATTCCCCTTACGAGGACACATTAACACATACATACTTGTCTGTATGTCAGTTGGGCCTGGAATGGCAGCAGCCGAATATTACCTGTCCCGCAGTACAAAAAACTTTTGTACGTCGCCGCTGACCCCTAATCAATTTATGAGGCGCTAACTGGAACATGGAAAATGTATTAAAGCCCGCTGTGGGAACAGACACACGCCTCATAAGGATTTCAACGCACATAATAACTTTATAATTTTAATAAAACTTGTTAAATGGAATAAACATTGGGTGAGATTATGTACAAGTTACAGTTTGTGTGCAAGTAGAAAGTTTATTTAAGTATTGCAGTTCATAATTCGAAAATAATGACGAAATTAATAAAACTTAGATAATTGAATTATTTCTACTTTTTGTACGTGGATCTATTATGAAAAAAAAATGTTTCAGGACGGATGTTCATTTCAAATATTGAATTTAATCCACAAAATGTATTAACTTTTTTTTCCAACAAAATTATAATCTCAATTAACAAAACTTTATTTAATTATCAAATGTTACGGCGATCTGTATTAATTTATATTACGTACACACAATAAAAGAGCGCATCATACATTTTCTGTGAAATTTGTGTACATATTAATGTTTTACGGTGCGATTCAAGTCCAGGTGAAAAAAAGCAAAAACAATTACTTAATAAAATACACCTCAATCAAAATTAATTGCTTTACGCATTAATCTCTTTATCTTTCCTCTGCTACAAAACAACGTGTCCATTCTCTGAGGTAATGGAAGCAATCATTCCAGATAAGATACTCTAATGTGAGAAAAGGTGGACGTTCGGCTCGGATCGTTAATTTAATTTGAAATAATAAAAGTTATATCCATCATTTATCACTTTCGACAAATTTATTTTTAAATGCCCACTACGACGTCCTTCGTATCTTTGACTGGTCAGTGATGTGGGAGCAAAAAGAGAAAAAGTTGCGTTATAAATAGACGTAGGCGTGCCGCTGTCGGCGAGGCGTCAAGCCGTTGTTAATACGAGGTGGCGAAGACGTCGCCATCGCTGACGCCGGCGCACATAACACGTGTGTGCGGAATCAGCAGGTAAATGCTTCTTGTAGTCACGAACACTATTAACGTTGGGGAACACCGTACGCGCGCCGTTCGAATTGATAACTTCCTAAAACCTAAGCGAAATCGTAAATTATAAAATAAAATTGATGTAACCCTCAAATTGAAGTACCTAATTCGTTAGCAGGTCCTGTCGCGGGCGCATTCCTCCGTCGAGTAGGTTTTCGTGTTCGCTCGGTCTGTCCGTCCGTAACTCACGTGGTATCGGTGCCATCTAAATTGAGATTTTATTGACGATTACTGTTCTAGCGGCGATATCGTTGCGATCTTGGCGCCCGGCCGAACCTCAGCGCGTCGCTCGCGTCGATGCGTTATTGATGTTCCGATCTCATCTCGAAAACAAATTTTATCATACGAATCATCGGTATACATCAGTTCATATACTAAATATTTCTAATTATTCAATTCGTTTTATTAACTTTCTCATTATTTGTGCCCCCAGAGTATTAAACACCCACATCCATTAAAGTGCCGTCGACGAAATGCATACCTGTAAACGACGACAATATTTTTTTTATTTAATTACATTGTCATAATAATATTTCCGATAAATATTCGTCGACATTAATCCGGACATCAATTTCTCTATATCACCTATTGTTTACTGGAGACAATGCGAGACATTCAAAATGTCCAGACACTGGTGATTTATTTTTTTCTCTGTTATATTGTTTGCAACTTAAATTGTATGTGTATAATGGTTATTAGTGAGCCAAATAATACAGGGTCAAAATTAAGACAAAACGTATGCCACATTTTATAATCTGTGAAAGTGTCATATTCCATTAATTGTGTCAGATACAAAAAGTAGTCGTAGTTACTCGTTATTTGTATCTACAGAATTACTAAAGTCGCATCCGAATATGTATGCATTTAGTATATTTTGGGGAACAAACAAAAAAGACCGCATCCCTTAGGGTAATGAACCTGGGAGGGACAAATGATGATGGCCTCCGGAGGTGTCCGTGGCGAATCGTCCGCGGGGGTTGATGGTTCGTGTAATCCTAACGATTTTTTCAAAGACCACACCGCGGCAAAACAGTAATTTCACGCGCGGCGTGTTCACACGCACCTGTGCCCTTTGCCCGTGTTTGTTTACTCACCGTCGTGTACCTGCGCCAGCCCTGGCCGCGGCTGGCGCCGTCATCTACGTCTGCAACGTGTGACTCCTAAGCAATGGTTTGTGTTGTAAAAGTTACAGTCCACCTGATGTTGTGAAAAGCTTTGTGAAGCTCCAAGTGTGTCATGTGGGCGCTAACCACTAAGAAGGAACTTTCACTGTGAGAACAAAACTATAAACTCTGAATTTCCTAGGGATAACAAAGAATTGTACTACCTATATCATAAAACTGTTGGTTATTTCAGTAATAAAATAAAATTTAAGATATAAACCAATCACTTGTTATGTCCGCGCAAAAAATATTATGATATGTGTAAAAATTAAGTGCAAATTACCTAGGTAGGTGGCTAAAATTTTAAAAATAATGAATGAACGATGCATGAGAGCTTAACTGTAACGTGTAAGGCGCGCCGTGATAAGCAAAACAAAGCCAAGGCACGGAAGTTCGTTAGATCGCGGATAGAGAAGTATAAATACATGTCCATGCCATACCTACATTTTTGTGTCAGTCCATGAACTTGCGCGAATGTAATGTGGAGGTGTCGATCGTAAAGATTCCAAAACGGCCCCTCCTCGCGATGATGGCGGCTGGTGACGTCACCCCGTTAACCGCAGTAGGTGAACGTTGCAAATAGGGACGTCGCTCCGCCTCGCCCGAGAACAAGTGGCATTTAAATAAGAAATTTCAATCGAAAAAGGACAATAAAACAATTGGACAACTAAAAACGAACCGTCCACGGAATGCCGCTCTCTATATTTAGCGGGCTCGTTTGCGGTGTGTCGAAATGAATAATATTATATGAGAAAACAGAAGTTGAGCGGCGCGTATAAATTAGCAGATAATCGACCGACATCGCCTGGTGCCCACGCGCACGCGACTCGCCCGCGCCGACGCGACGTCGCTTGTTCCCCGATAGTTGATTTACTGCGCCGCGTCTGTTCTCTCGTCGAGCACGTGTCTACCAAACCTATTTGCTATCCGCCCGTACTCGAAACCGATACAAACAAACGTGAGCTGTCAAAGTCGAACATCAGAGCGGCGCTCGGGCTGGCGGCGCGGTGCCATTTTCTGACGGTTATTTACAATTCTGTATCTTGTACGTTGTCGGCGGCGACCGCGCTTGGAATTGCCCGTGAAATCGTTTACGGGCTCGATAAAGAGATAAGACAAGGGCGATGCCAGACGCGTCCAGGGCTAAATATTTACAGTGAGACTGTAAGGAAACATAAATAGTGTACGTCCGACAGCATTCGTTACTGCCGTTAATTGGATTCGTCATACCGCCTCGGGCGTTATTCGGTGCCGACAACGACATCACAACACAAGCTTACGAATCTTTCAAGGCACTTGTTAACACTTGTTATCATTTAATAAAGCATACATACCGTCATGGCCCCGAGTTTATTATTGTTTTTACAAAATGTGTTCTTGGCGGAGAGTCGATTCCAACAGAAGGGGCATGATGAAGATATACATATGTAGATATATGTATCTCTATTTTCATAAAGATTTAAACGCGAATGTATTAACTCTACATAAAGTAATATACGCGTAAAGCAATAGAAATAAATAACAAATACAATGTAATATAATTTCTCCCTAAGCAAAATTGCTCCGAAGCGCACATTACCATACGCACTTACTCTCTGTAATGTAGGGTAAACGCCCCTAATGCCAATGCTAATATGTATTTGACGTCCAGATAATAACACATGTTGTAACTGTGTAGCGACAATTAACCCGACGTTCTCAGGGAGCCGCCAATTAAAGCGGGCATTGGGCCCGAACCTCGACCTGCAACTGTATGATAGTGCAGCCGCTCGTGGTGATAGTTGCATACATTAAGCAACAGAAAACATAGCCGATAAGTAGAGTACAATATTCATCTAATATGTATAAGATACATATGTTAATGAGAGAATTATCGACTTTTGTTTCGTATTATTATGTAAGAAAGACAAATGAATGAATGTAAGTAAGAATGTAAGAAAGATTTTCAAGGTATTGAAATTCAATTTATGTATGTCCAAAATTTCTTGTGCGTTCATTGTAAATAGCAAAAGTTACCTTGTGTTTCCAAGTTTCGAGAAAGACTTTCAAGATGTCACGCGTTTTATCAACACAATCAGAGCTTATGTTATATGAAATGTATACGTACATATGTATATTGAACTTGTAAGTACGTGTGTTCTCTTTGCAAAGTCACGTACGAGTATGTACGCGGGAATTTGAAGAGACACGGAAATCAAGAGACGGCGTAATAAATCGGACAGTTTCCACCAAAAGCGAGCGTCGAAGCTATTGTTTTTGAACGTACGTGTTACCATCGTATAATTTTACGGTGAGCGAGCAGACGCAATTAGTCACCGGGAGGCGACGTGAGAGCAGTGTGAGAGGCGATAAGGATCTCGAGCCGCGTTGCCACCTCCGATCGCTGGGAGTTGGTCACACATCAAGTACTTTACCCGGTTCCCATGTGAGTTTAGCTTCTCGTTGGCAACCGCTGATTATAGTACCTCGGCAATGTTATACAGACAGACGTAACTTTTAATGCCCCCGTTAATATTATGCATATATTTATGCTATGAATCGACCATGTTTTCTTCAAGTTTATAATGTTTTGTTATAAAATTACCTGCTATCGTATAAGATGCTTAGAGTTTATTAGCTTTCATGAATTAAACATATTTTAACGTTGTTATTCTCATTTATTAAATGAATTCACTTGGCTTTTTTATTATGCATTGTGTAATGTTGATTTACTCTTAAGATATGAGAATGTCATAATAAAACCACGATAGTACACTTTGTGACGAATTACTCGTTTGTACCACAACATCACGTATGTTTTACCCCTAAAGGGGATGTAGTAGAGTTAAATATCTATTCCCACTTTTCACTAATTTTGTTGTACATTCCCTGGAACAGGGGCAAAGCCTATAACTATACCGGGCACAAATCCAGACGAACGAAATACTGAAAATTGCACGTTTGAACAACCGATAATACTTTTCCAGAGAATCGAAACCAGGACCTCTTCTTAAGCAGTTGCGCTTTAAACCAATAGACTAACCCATTTATAAATTACAAGTCATAAACGTTGGTGACACAATGTCCATCAATTTGTCACAAATTGGCTCAACGATGTATGTAAACATTGTAAAAACTGACGAGTAGAAGTGACGTACTCGTCTGTCTCACTAGGGTTACCATAAAACGCAAGGGGCGGTTACATTCTTTACATAAAATATCTTAAAATATAAATCTATTTCTATCTTTTTTTTTAATATACTTAACATATATACATCTGTATACTTTCGTAATTATCTATTTATAATCAAATTAACGTTTTTTTTATCTTTATTAATCGAGTCAGTATAGTTAATTACGATGAAGCCTGTCGTATCTGCAACTGCTCTATATATTGAAGTGATTCTATTATATTGAAATGCGACACATATGAGTTATATCAACCCATAAAAATACAGCTGACTATTAATTATTGGTAACCTTTATTGAATTTTTTACTATCATTACAAATGTAATTCGAGTTAGTATCTTTCCGTGGTCCCTTATTTATGATTTTACATAAATTTTTTCATCTTCGTAAATCTCGAAATTAGAATGTGAATATTGGTAATCGCAAAATTTATGTAAACGCAGTTAAGGACTTGTCAGAAAAACTAAAAGGCTTATTTGCATATATTTCTATATACTTCGACATATAAGGACAGACAGACAGTATCAAAAATGTAATAAATAAGTATTGGACCTAATTAAGTAGCTAAAATCTATCGTAGATGAATACATTACATTATCAAATTTTGCACAAAAGTATATATATATATATATATATATATATATAAAATGTATGTCTTTGAGTCCCGCTCAAAGTCTAACGTTTGGCTTGCCTATGTTTGACTAGCGCATTAGCAACGTCTGCGCAGTACCAGCTTCTTTCCCACGCCCACGCCATCGCCTCCATCGCCTTTCTTATTCCACACTATTCACTATTGTTCCCAATCGAAACGCATCGGATTATCTCATTGACTATGATTTCTGAATAATATTTTTAAACAATTAAATTTCAATGTTGTTTTCATTTACATTTCAGAATTTTTTAACCGTCGGTCGTAAAAATTTGTGTCCTGTTTATGTGATACAATCGTATCACGTATGTAGACTGTCTATATCTATACTCTTGTCTAATTACATGTTATTTATTTTTAAATGTAGGTATAGATTCCTACCGAATAATTAATTATTCATCAACGAATGAAGTATGAACATAGGTTAAAGAATCAATCGGTAAATAATTGAATAGAAACTACATGTAGACTCTTTGGAAATTCTCGTTACTGCGCAAACGCGTTGCGAGCCACGTCTGAAATGTATTCAAATGCATTAGCACAGTTGCAAGCGTGTCACATTGCTTCATGCTTTTACGAGAACGGAACTAAGGCTCAAGTCTACGCCACACAAGACGTCCAGTACCTAATCCGTTAGTACCGGGAAAACATTATAAATATCCCCAAAGCCACACCGGACATATATTCAATTGTGGCCACCACTAATGTAATGTTTACCTTACATTAGTCGCGCTACGGAAATAGATGTCTTTGTGCTATACAGATACTAAGGAAACAATGTTGTTTTATAAAGGATTTTTAGTATTTTTTGGCACGAGAGGAGCCGACCGCCGCGGATAATCCGATAATACATTTGGGTGCGCAGTTTATCCCTTCTGCCTTTTAATACAATTTGTGAGAAATAACTTATTCATTCACACTATAGCACCTACATAAACGTGTACTATAAACCTTAGTACGTACAGGCCTTATTGAATTGATAAGTGTCCACCTACATAAAGTGTACTCTGTGTCTGTTGTTTTAAAAATACAGAAAAATTAAGGGAACAAATCATTGACATTTTAAATTTTCCTAATGCATAAATTAAATTATAAATAAAGTTGGTAAACATCGTCAAAACCAGATGAAGGTTATGAATCTAAATTATAATCAATTATAGAAAATTTTTAATTAATTAAGCGTACATGTAGCGGTTAACAGGCATGTTTGGACGTTTTGGGAGCTTAATTATGTATGTGTATGATGATAAAGTGACATCACGTGCGGGTCTGGTGTGGGTAGATGTAGACAATAGGTCGCGGTGGGCGGGGTAGCCAAAACGCAAGCCTACGCGTACCAACCGCTCTCGCCGACATCACCCTGGTGTCGTGACACCGCTAGGGTTGCCATGCGAGAAAAAAAAGACGAATCTTTTTGAATGTTAGTAGTGCCAGGTTCCTGTTATGTGAATCTGAATAATTATTGAAATTCCTGATTACAGAAAGTGTAACAATTCGGTTGACTGTCTAGTGAGCATACAGCGTATGTGAAAATTAAAATGTATCCAATTATTGTATACAGGAACATAAATTATAATGTCATTCGAATTATTTTATATCTAATAAAACTAACGATAACTTATCTTCAGAAGTGCTCGTGCTTATCAGATATTCCAGGATTGTGATGTTATTACCACTTATATCACGGCATGGTTGCGTGGACTCAGGAGGGACTCAGAAGTGGTGGTCGCTCCCCTGGGGGCTTTGTCGGCGCCCTCCCGCTGCTCGCCCTGCACTTACGTGAAAAATTGCCCAAAACTCCATTTAGACATCCTTGGCACCGTCATGACAACACGATACCATAAGCGCTTGGGAATAAACCACAGTATTGCGTGGTCATTGTGTGGCCGTTCCGCTGATCTCAGAGGCGGATTAGTTTATTTGTCACCTGTACACAAACATACGTAGTAGGGTCCACGTCTCAATAAAGTGCGCCCGCGACGCGCTGAGCGGTGCCGGTGGCCCCTCCGTGATATACGAGTACCACTATAGCTTTGAATAAATATGTGTCAGTAAAGACACCTATTTAATAAATTGTTTTTATAGAATATCACAGTACTAGTGTGTTTTTGTTCGGATTTACATATTTTTATAAAAGGATTTCTAGAAGTGTGCGTGGGATCGTTCGTTCTAGTTATGTACACACAATATTGTTACTGGGCATATTTAAGAACGAATGCTGACACAGTTCCGATAAAGCCATCAACCTGTTCCAATGTTCCGAAATCAATTCGTCATTGATTGGCCGATGTGATCTACCGCGTCGTCACAGGTGGCAACATCGCACCGGTACGCTCCAAATCGTCGAATCGATCGATTATCCACAAAACTCGCCTCTACGGTTCTTCACTTCACAGCAATGCAACGAAAGAATTGATTTTAAATGTCGTGCGGCACGCTGCGTTAAACGCGGCGTCGATGTCTTATAAATAAACGCATTGATGTTACAAAGTGTTTATAAAAGTCAGTATCCGGGCGTCGTGTTGTACCGAGAAAAGGGAAAATAAAAGAAATGCAACATGTTATTCACAGTGCATCTGCGCGCAATGCAAAAGCTCCGCTCTGTGATAAATGTATGAGCAGGTAGCACCCGTAGGGATGCGCACAAATACTGTTGTTATCGATTACAACAATTTATTGTCGACGATAATATTGTCCGTCGATAATACCACAAGCTTTGTTGATGCTTACTTTGGAATCAGATGGCCGTGTGTGGATATGTCCCAAGATTTATTAATACAACAATATGTCGTACGGTCGACAATTATAGTTGAGTTGTGTTAATTAGCTTTTTAATATATCTTAACATAATATTTTAATTTAAAAATATCGGTGTATGCATCTGTGACCTCGTGCTTTAATGTATACCTAAAAGAGATAACTAGGTTTTGATTTGTACATCTTGAAAAAAAAGTGATACTTAATTGTCATGTCTGTTATAAAATTGTACAAATCGGATTTACCCAAACTCTAAACAGTAAAGTTTGTCTGATACATACATCAGAAAACAAACAAAACTTGATTTTAGAACGTGACACAAAAATCTGATCTGCTCCGTAACATTTCAAACATTTCTTTAAGAAAAGTCCAACGTACCGGATTCCACTCCATCGCAATTTTATTAGGAGTACATCCCTCACGGCTGGAAACGATTTATTGATCACTGTTGGACATGAATAAACACAATACATATCCACAATATTTAGCTCTAGATTATGACAATGCCAATTAGTGAGCAATTACATCTGTTAGAAGTTCTTAATTGATGCCAGAGTTCCTCCATATTGTTTTACAAGGTTTAACATGGAGAACAATGATACAAAATCTTGCCATGATTATATTGGTAATTTAATTTGGCATCGCATTATTTCATTTAAAACGACTGTAGAAGTTGCAAAAAATAAAGATATCCGTCTCGATATCAAAAAGCACAATGCTTGACACCACTGCTAAGCTCCGTTTATAATTTATAATACGTTAATTTTTTGACAAGGCCGTAAACCGATTACTGCTAACGAGGTGGTCCTTGTCTCCGAATCCTTTTTATAATTTTAAATCTGCTAGCAGGCGGGTTATGTAGTGCAGCAAGGCAAATCTTTTTTAGAAAATCTATACATGTAATAAAACTTGTATGTATAACATCTAATAAGTCTTGTCTACGCATTACCTAATAATTTTTTAGAAATTTTTATTGTAATAGCCACTGCCATTATTTCCACTGAAGGTAGATTCGGAAATATGGAATTTATTAAGTCTGACTGTCTGCTTCTTTGCTACAAACGTAAAATCACACATGTAATGCCTAAAAAGGTAGGCACAGGAGTGTGGTACACTCCCACTTTTCACCCAGTACGTTTACGTCCCACTATCGTGTACTGGATGAGTCTATTGCCATACACCAGGCACGAAACCAGACTCAGAGCCACTATTAGAAAATTTTACTAGGAAATCTAGTACCAATCCTAGAGTACTCGAAAACGAAAAAATCGAACCTAGGATCTCTAGCCAGAACCGAACTCAGTGCTTGCAAGTTATAAAAAAATCTATAATAATTTAATCGTAATAACGAGGATACACTACAATACACTAGAAATTTCAAAAAAAGTAATTGCTGCATGAATTACAAGAAGCTGTACTCTGCGATCCACAACCCACATGCAAAGATTGGGTATTATGTGCACAACTACTCAGGAGAGGCCTCTGTCCGTCAGTGGACTGCAGGAGGTTGATCATGACGATGAATGTCTCACGATGCGTACAGACTTGAAAAAAGTTTTTTCGCTGTTTAGCTGCTTGCTGGATAAATCGTTAGTTAAAGCAAATGCACAGATTTTAAGAAAATGTAAGTGTTATGATAACTTATTACGGATGTCAATGTGTACATCAGGGACAGGGAATACTCTCATACTTACGAGGTAGGCATCGGGCAAATGTTTTGCATTCGGTAGGTACTCTCTGACTATTACTTCTTCAAGTCGCTTCTTCTACTGTCGTCACTCTCTTCGACCACGCGCGCCGCTTTGGGAGGCATGTGCCGAGGGATACCAAAACTATCTTTATCAAATACCTCAGACACTGGCAATTTACATTTAATATCAAAACGCACATTTAAATTTTTTGTAAAAATGTCCTATGTATTAATTATCTAAGCTTATGAAATCTGTGCAATGTTTTTAAATTTACGCAGCCCTTTATAATGCTTCGCTGTTTATCTTGTATTTTGCCATACAACTTGCGACTGGTCTCATAAGCTTATTTTTAACTTCAAAGAAGGATATTGGTACTCCCGCCTTCGTACCCTCATCATATTTACAAATATACTTGGTGTCTGTCTTGCTTATATTTATTTGAAATTACTTTTCTGTTATTGAAATATTTATTGAACGATTTGGAATATATATTTATATACATATCAAAACAATTTGCATTACTGTTTCATAATCGAATTCCTTTGCATCGGTTGTAAATACATATCTTCGATATATTTGATCAATATTCCTTTTTATTGTAACAATAATGATGCCAATATTTGAACTTGAATATACATATAAACGGTTGTACAGCCAATAAGGAATTTATTTACGAGTAGTTATATCGGTAGACCTGCAATGTAAAAGCCGTCTTCGGTGTCGATAAGATTTTGTCTAGAACAATACGAGTATGAACGACCTAGAGGTCTATAACGATATAACAAAGAATTTCCAGTCTTAAAACTATTTCAGAATTAACTTCTGTTGAATTGAATGTAGCAGTTTCTGCGCGAAAACATAAATATTTAGCTTGAAGGACTGCTTTCCGCTTGCTCTACATACAAGTGTGAGTGCACGCAATGATAGCCATTTAAATGTTGGACGGAGTATCTCTGCTGGCTATTCCTGTCTTGTCCCGGGATAGCGATTCCCGGAATGCGGCGGAAGTCCCGGACGAAGTCCCGCGAGCCGCCTCCTTATTAATGGCCTGTTTAGACGAGCTCCTTTGTTACTCGCTCACGTCCTGCCACTTCAGTGCGCTACGTTCTAACTACCGCACTAAACAATGTACTGCATCCATTACTGTTTTTTATAGCGCATTTTAAATTAACGCCGTTGCAACGGAGCAAGGTACATCGCTCTATTATTTCTGTTCCAAATCGAGAATTTAATAGTTGAAATGCGATTACAACATTTTCGTCACACTTTCGACTACTTTAAATTGACACATCCTGTTGTCAGATCTCTTCGCAACTAATCCTGCGGATCGATTAAATTGGTCGCATGTGGTCATGTTGTTTTTATAAACTTGGTGCACTTTGATGCGCTTTTAGATTTAGGGTTTGTTATAATAGAATTATTACATAAGCACGTGTGCAGACATAATAACATGGAATAGTAGTCTGTTGCAAAATACCGAATACGAATTCAAACTTCGGACAGAATCCTATAGTATCCGACTATCGGCAATCGCGCTATGTCTGCAAACAATACAAGTAATATATCAAATGAAATCACATTGTGTACTAATCTAGAATACATCGTGCCTTAACACGTTAGATTAATGTACTGTAAAAAGCGTTATATTATGACGCTGTTTTATATTCTGACAGCGTTTCTTAATCGGATTATATAGACTGAACTTTACCACCGTCCAGTTTGCTCAAATAGAGTTATGTTATAACAAGGTTTGTTGACTAGTATCCGTGCGTTCCTAAGTCAGATCCGGCATGATTTGTAAGGTCGTTATATGACCTCCTCTAACCAGATTACCGGCCACGTTCTCCGCACGATCGGTTATTCTTCTACGGCACGGACACACCTGCGGTTTGCGAATATTAATCGGCGATCAGGTGATTAGACATTATAGAGTGATTTAATTAAACACGGTTCTATCAAATGCAAGCAATTCTCGCCAATGTTCGCGTCCAACGACCTAAATTAGAAAGGAACCGAAACGTAGGACGTACAAAGATAGAAACGCGGAATTTGGGAGACAAAATACGAAGTGTTTTATTATTTTGTTTGTATTTTTTTAATAGGTGTGTCGAAACTCAGCCGAATGTGTATAAGCGCATAGTACCTATTCATGATTGTAATCGAATACTAAACAATATAAATACGTATATTTTAGCCGTATACATTGATACAGTTATCGCAGTAGCTACACGCACATACACGACAAAGTATTCAATCTGTTACAAAGCATAAATCAAGGCCCGTGCAGATGTCCCACCGGTTGGCGCATCGTATCATTTATTGAATAAAGATTGCAACGTGCAGTCCACATAATTTTATACGAGTAACAGCGCGCAATGAGCCCTCATTCGCGTCATCTTCCAGCTTACGCTATGATTATACTTTAGTATCGCTTTCGTACAAGTAATAAACGGTAATCGGAAATACTTGTATTGATGTGTTTAGTTGACAGTTTTAATGTTAATTTGTAAAACGTAAAATTGCAATAACTGTTTCAAAACCTAATTGCAAATAATGTATGTATGTCATCAGTATTGTAAGGCGAATTAAAAAGACAAAATAATTGTCTGTTATTGGATTGTTTGTTCTTGTATGTATGTATGTATGTATGTACTTATTGTATGTTTGTAATTGTATTGTTAACGAATTAAAAATGTTAACTATAGATCAAACAATAGAACACAAAGGAACAAGCCGTTAAGACTTCACCCAACAGATTTCTTTGCAGTTAAACAACACGTTCAACGAATAAATAAAACAAATAATGATTTTCATTTATTTTTGATGCGTCGCTTACCGCAATGGGCTAGAGCAGATGATTGCTCAATTACCAGGACCTCCTTAGTAGAAACACTGACTGCGTACACAATTTGGGTACATTTTCAACTTTACCGTGCTGTCAATAGACACTTTTTGCGTTGCCAGCGAAATAATCTGAGTCGGCTCGACACAAAAGGTGACTCTCAACTCCGCGCCTTGTCATTAAGGTACAATCAAACATTACGTTTAGGGATCGCCGACAGCTTAACTGGAGTTTTTCTTCCATTTCATAATTTGTTATTTCGGATTACTCATACAGGGAGCGTGTCTCAAGACTCAAAGTAAACATTAGGCCTCGTTTATGGGGATGCGGAGATCAATGCGGTGTATAATCGGGGGCGGAGCGCGACTAACAATTATACTTTAGCAGATAAATCATAGGCGAAAAATTGATTTTCAAGCGATGCAACAAAATTTATTTTTTTATACTTTATACTTATAAACATAATTAACTATGTTCTTTATTGCCTAGGTACCTATCACTATCACTGCAACCCTATGTCACCACCCGAACGCTGCAAAATATCTTGAAATATGTCTTGTAAGAATCTGATAAATAAAGCTTGACAATAATCAAAATAATTAGAGCTAGCAGTTTGCTACAGTTTCATTCGAGGTCGGTTACAGGTGTCAATGGACGGCTGCCACTATGTGTTTGCTTCTTCTTGCTCTTTTTCTACTCTCTTCAAGTAAAAATAATACCGATTTCCTTATCAAACTTTCAAGACATGAGAAAAGATTCATGTAAATTTAAAATATAACAGGTTATACATCCAGTAGCCAAAAATTACTTTAACTTTCATATTATACCGGTATGCTCTATCAATAGCTTAAAATTACGTCCGTTATTCATAATTGAATTGTGTTCCAGCTCACCTCGCGCATATATATTTCGAAATAGTTGAGTTTGAATTAGTTGATCAATCAATAGGTATATGTATATTGGGACCGCTGATAGATTCGAAACGAACGGGACAATATCAAAAAATACTTGGATTAGGTACTTACGAAATGTATAATAGTGAAATGGTCTCTTACTCTTTAAAGAGATCCAGTTGAAAAAAGCTGCATGCCATGTTTTCAGCGTCTCTATAAACGAAACTTTGTCGGTGTGACGGCGGGCGGCGCTACGGCGCGGCGCTCTATATGAAGTGATGATGGACTCTTTTTGCATTTCGTTGGAATTCGGCATTTTTACTCGTGTTTTAATGAGCGAACGCGCCACTCCAACTCGGCAAAGCGTCGAACATTAGCAGGTGTTAACATTTATTTACGTATCAACGTATAATCTAAATGTTTTCTAATTAGTTAAAAATGGCAGTAGGCACGACACTTCTCTGCTTACCTCTCAGATTAAGCACAAGCGTGAAATTACGTTTAAGTTTTCGAAGCCCCCGCGAAGTCTGTATCGAACGAATCTATCGATTATAATATCAATAAAACCGCGAAGTTGGCTCACAGCGGCTAATTTTTAAGCTCAATTGTATTCACACACGCGCCGAGATTCGGCAATTGTTGCAAAATAAACGCAGACGGGTCGTCGTGCATTAATCGGCCAGCGAACAGGTTAATAAACTGTGATTGTTAGATTTTGTGCTGCTGATATTATTCTAAGATAACATTACGCGTGTATTTTATATATTATAGGCAGTTGAGCGTAATACTGCCAATTATGACCTGTTATGTTATAAGACTTATGTATGTGATAGGCGGTGAGACTGTTGCCCCAAACACCGGACACAAATCCAGACTGTTATAGAAAGTTTGAAATTAGGTAAACCGAAGTATAATTTACTTGACTAAGATATTGAACCCAGAACCTCTTGCTCTTATATAATATTATAATATGATATGGCACTTTTCTATTATTCTTGTAATGCAAAATACCTATTCATCTAAAGTATAGTTTTACACATTGTTTATTAAGCAATTAAAATACTCTTATTTGTACTTTTTTGTATAGCTTGTATTAAAGCTAATGCAGAGTGTTACTAAAGCATGTTATTTCGTCTAACCTTTAAGGGGATTTTGACGAGTCGTATTAGAAAAATAAAACAATTAACTTTGACAGTTCACAATTTTATCGCTTGTCTTTATCTAAATTTGTATAAGGTTAAGATTTAAAAATAGCTTTTATATTTAATTCTTACCTAGATGGACAATTGTAACTTTGGACGTACGAGTACCTACATTCCTACGAGTATATTATCTAACATGATGCCATATGTGTGGTCCGACTACAGCCATACAATACTTTTATTTTAATACACCCAATGATCGCGTTAACCTTTAAAGCACCGACTGCACCTCGACTGAGTATTAAATAACGTCTAGCGAAATAACATTTGAGATCTTAACCTATATCAACCTGTCCCTAGATCTATCTACATAATTTAGTATTAATTTTGCACATTTGTTTGTTACAATACATACGCGTTTTCTGCATAAGATAATGCACCTGGTTATTACAAGTGTGTTAGCAATTTCACAGCCCATTATGTTATATTAGGTTATGACCCAGAAAACGATTGCACATGGACTTTATCATCATAAATTTGCATTGCAGGATTGCGTAGCTAGTGCGTGGTCGAATGGTATACTATACAGTAAATGAATGATAAACATCGCCCATTAGTTACGCCACTTGCCCGCCGCGCGGCGCTAGTGACCGTTCGATGTTTCCTTTATACAGTTACTATATTTTTTGTGTTACGTAATAGTTACGATTACGTTTAAAACCAAACAATACTTGCCATGAGTACGTTATCCAAACAGTATAAAGTTTTTTTTTCCAGAAAATGAGTATATTATGATTTTAACTATTCCTCTTGTCAGTTTTATTTTCTGTTTAAGAAATAGCCGGGTAAAGAACAATATACATATATGTACTGTATAATCAACAAATTAAAAAAAGTAACTTCACGCCTGTAATCCCCGAAGAAGTAGGCAGAGGAATGTAGAACATTCCCACGTTTCACCAGTT
>DWFO01000310.1:0-22126 GCA_018246595.1 Mimoniades nurscia nurscia
GACCATAGAGAAACGATAAAAAGTGCTAATGATGATGATCGAGATGAAAACGATGGCAGAACGTGGTATGGCGCGCTCTGCCTAGGCACAGTTAGCTGCGCATGCGCATGCGCAGCTAAACAGCAGCGTATGCGGTGTTAGAAATTCTACTCTGCGATTCCCAACCCGCATGCCCAGCGTGGGGATTATGGGCATAATCCTTCAGAGGAGGTCTATATCCAGCAGTGGACTACAATAGGCTGAAGATGATGGCGATGTATGATGATGGTGAATTTCGTGGAGACAACGTCAATGTGAATAATAGAATAAACACAAGTAAAGTTTAACAATTTCAAAGTCCAATCAAGTCAAGGTTGTTCAAAACGTAAATTTAGTCTCAGGCCACACCAAAAGGTGCGCCACAATTATATTTGTGCTAACTTTTATCAGCGCTTGGGAATCTTGCGAAACATTCGTGTTTGAGTTGAAGTTTTTCGAACTACAAAGTTATATTTGCTTATATTTTAATAAATATAAATATAAATGTAATTGAACTTTTCGCATTTTGCGAATACGTAAATTAAAGGCCGTTATGAGCTGAGGTTTAACATTATTCGACTTTGGTTATGATTTTAAAAAATTACTTGACTATTTTCTATATCGTTGGACATGTACTCGTAGAATCGTCTGCATGATCTGCATTAGCAACTAGAATAATAATAATTGAAATAATAATTTTTTTTTTTTTGAAATAAGTGAAATGTTTATTTTTATAACAATGCAGGCATCAATCACATGGATACACAGGAGTTATGTTTGGGAAGCTTTCATAAAGCGAAAGTACACTAAAATCTATAAATTGAAAAACTGGAATTATATAATATTACTATATGCACATTTGCCTTCTACATACATCACTCTCTTCCTACACGCACGTCGATTTCTAAAACATAATAAATATAACACATTAGATGCATATAATAAATAATTAATAAGAACGGCTGTGTGTTGAAAGCTGAATGGCAGTGGAAACGTAGCGACGTCGCTATTCCTCGGAATGTGCGCTGATTCGCTGATATCTGCGAAGTCGAGCTGGGTATATTATTAGTGCTTAATACGACAACTGACTCGATAACATCGTACTTAGATAACACGTGTGTGTAGGTGATGAAGCGTAGATATCCGCGTGTCGCTCGCTTAGTGATCGGAATTCTTTATGTATATGATACATAATGTACCTACGTATTATAAATAATACGATAGCATTTATGTAGAATCAAATTCAATCACAAAACACTACTGTGCAAAGTACTAGAATTGTACATAATAAATAGATTAGTAATATCTGGTCACAGCCGCGACCTGGTTGCGTTTGAAGGGAATTCGTGAAGAAAGACTACACTCGAAGTTCCGAACTAGCCGCGCTGTCCCGTAAACACACGCGAGTTAAGCCTATACATGACATAATGTAATTATTATAATTTTCAATTATAAGTATTTAATGTAGGTGAATTTAATTATACGAATGGGTTTATACATTGCAATACGTGGAAATTACTTGGAAATACTAAATAAAATGAATGGTTTCATAGTTTTTGGTAATTATATCCCAAAGTTTTATAAGATTTCGTCAATTTTGAAGTTATACATCTGACATTTTAGATTTAGGATCTCATAAACAAACAAATCGATCAGTTTTGCCGTTATTCGAAATTACATCCCTAAGGGAGCGAAATACGGGTAGATAGTTTGTATGAAACTTCGTCGGTTTTAAAGCTATACACCTGACCTTTTAGGTTTAGGCTCTCCATGAACAAACAAATAGACATAATTGATATTATCTGGAAATTTCAACCCCAAGGGTGTAAATTAGGGGTTGAAAGTTTGTATGAAACTTTGTCATTTATGAATTTTTACAACAAATTTTTTGGATTTAGTCTCTCAATAAATAAGAGGAGGGGGAGGGGAAGTGATTGGAACGGGGAGAGGAATAGGGAGAGAGAGGAGACCGGGAGAGGGAGAGGGAGGAGAAAGGTAGAGGCAGATGGGGAGGGAAAGAGAGGGAGGAGTAAGGTAGAGGTAGAGCGAGAGGGAGAGAGAGAAGGAGGAGAAAGTTAGAGGCAGAGGGACATTGAGAGGAAGATATTTTCAATCAAATTTGAAGGTAGAATTTCGTAAAATGTGTTTATAGTTGACCTTAACGTTTCAAAAAAGATATATTTAGTATATAATTTTTAAATAATATACATTTCAGAATTTTAGAATTCCATGCAGACAAAGTCGCGGGACACTGCTAGTCATTTATATATTGTATGTGTATGGTACTACTTCGTTGTTAGAGTGGTTGCAAGCGCGACGAAGGATCCTGGGTTCACTGCCCGAATAGAATATTATACATTGTTTTTCTAAAATGAAATTCCAAAAAGTTGCTTGGAGTCTGGAATTATAACTGGTAAATATACGGCAATAATGTTCATCCCTTACTCCAAGGTGGGATGTATGAATAATTCAAATGGTGACCGTGCGTACACATGGCAGGCCAGAAGTCAAAATATCTGTCTGAAATGTATAAATAAAAAAACAAATTACTATAGTATTCGATTGGAAATATTTAATTCTGAAGTTTTCTAATACTTGTACATATTCGTATATTAGATGTATCTCTTTACATCGGCTAGATCGAAATGTACCCTCAGTAGTTTAAGCTGCTGATTAGAAAAGACCGTCTGTGTAATGTGAATAAACTCTAAATAAAATGGAATACGGAGAATTGTTTACGATTATATAAACATATTATAACATCAACATGCCTAATTTACAAACATAGACAACCTAAATCCAAATGTATTGTCACACAGAAATTAATTAAAAATAATTTATTATAACGACGATCCGGCTTCGTAACAATTCGGTTGTGAATAGTCGTCAAAAATAGTCGAGCATCAGAAGGCGAGATAAAATTGTATCCGGTCATTGTGCGTCAGATGTCGCGTAAGGCGGGCCGCACGAGATAATTTCACCTGACCTCTGCCAGTTCATTGACTGCGAGTGCGGCGTGCATAGTGGTGTACGCATGTCTAGCTTATTCGCTGGTGTAAGTTAAAAGCTCAGACCAGACTAATGCAACTTCGTATGAATTAAGAGATAGAATATGCCACTAGGCATTAAGTCTGCCCATTGCACGTAAAAAAATATTATTTATTTAGCAATGTTCACATCTGATGGAAAGCAAGATGCAGGTTGAGAACTGCCTATTCACTCTCTTACACATATTATTAAGTTTAGGTTGTGTAAATCACGAAAAATTGATGCCGGCAGGGAATTCCACTCTTTCGCAGTCTATAGCAGAGATAATTTTGCAAACCGTTTTGCCCTGGTATTCCTCCGGAACCATATGATACAGGGCTCTTCAAAGCAAATGTAGATACTATCCTAGGAATGTATAACTCATCTTAAAACCTACCTGTAACGTGACATCAGGCCTTTAATCTGCGAAGAAGTAGACAGAGGAGAATAGTACATTCCCACGTTTCACCAGTTACGTTTACATCCCACTATGGACTGAGTGGTGAGCTTAAAGCCATGCACTGGGCAAATATTCATACTCCGAGCCGCTACTAAAAATCTAAATTAGAACAATCCAATAGTGCCCGACGCGGGATTGGAACCCAGGACCCTAGTGACACGACCAACGAGAAAGTCAAACTTAAAAAACAATGGCGCCATAACAAAGTGTAAGTATTTAAAAATTATAACTATTATACATTAAAAATAATAAATAAAATACATAGGTACCGTTGAATGTATTGCATATTTCAATTCTTTTGTACCCGCAAGCTTCTGTTACTTGTACCACACAATATCTAACCGAGAGCCTACTGTGTATAAAGTGTTTCGATGTATAAAGAAGATGTAGAAACAAGGAGGAAATTTATCTCGAACTGAGTGGGCGCGATAATACTAACCCTGTATCTTCTCGTGAGATCTCGTAGTTATTTTTTTCTCCGATGTCAAGATACAAGTTTGCCAATTACATAAACCTCATATAAGTCTTACTGATTTTTAATAAAATTAAGATAAAATTATTATTCCAAGAAAGAGTATAACGTAATTTTTGTTTTGTAATAATGTAACACTGTTTAATTTTGCCTGGCGTTCTTTTTAGGTCTGTATTATCTTAATGCGAAATAAGACAACAATGATGATCACTGTATCAGAATTAATTGTTGAAGGAATATCGGCCTAATAGCAACAAACATATTAAATAGAATATACGTATTGACTCATATTTTCAATCACACTCAACTGTTCGATAAAAGTATTATTAGTATATAATTTACACATATAATTTACACCTCAACATAAAAGTATGATTCAGTAAACGAAACAGAGAGTAACATTTTTAAGATTATACAACTATGAGGGCTCTATGAGTCAGCAGTATGGTTTAGATCTGTCCCGAATAAATACAATTGGGTCTGAAACATCACCAACATTAAGTTAAGAGAATACTCGAGATTCTAATGATAAATCCAAGTACCTACCTGTTTCGCTGACTTGTTTCACTGCAAGTGTGTAAAATATACGACCGTTTACGATTAGTATATGACCAAACGGAAATACCAACCTAAGGTTTGCTAGCGCACTGGTTCTCTATCCAAACGTAGGTATATAAAAATTACAGCGCCTGTATGTTTCGTGTGGCGAATGCATTGTAACCTACGGTGTAGGGTTCGATCTTGATATACAGACTGTATTGGTATAATTTGGTTGCTTAAACGTAGCATCATGAAGAGGTCATAGGAGTGTAGAACACTCCGCCATTTCACCAGTTAAATTCACATCCTAGTATAGAACAGGTGGCGAGTATATTGCCATACGCCGGGCACATATCTAGACTCCGAGACACTACTAGGAATTCTTATTTAGAAAAATCCAGTACAGCCGACCTGGCGTTCAATCCCAGGACCTCTCGAACGACAGTAGTCGTGCTTGCAACCAACACGACCTACGACGCAGTTATTTCAGTTTAGTTACCAATGTAGGTATTAACTCTGTTAACGTGGCCTGCACTACTATTATTAACTATTATTTAAACTGGACTAACGGATAGTACTAATTTTATTGCTACAGGCTTGTTCCCTGTCGGTCGCAGATATCTATGGGAGGCAGCGGTCATTTATAACTGCTAATCACTCGTTTATGATATCCTTAACACGTAACATAATCATAAATTAAATTTAATTAAAAAAACTGGTATAAATGTCCATGTACTCATCTTCATCATCATGTACACTTTTACCCGAACGTGAACTTATTAAGGCCATAGTTCGCCACGATTGTCAAATGCACAGAATTCCCACACCTTAGAGAACACGCAAAGCTAACATTTAGCTTAGCATGTTTCCCTAAGATATTTTCAAGGGAAATAAAATTTTAAAAACCTCATTTTTTATTTGTTATTTCCCACGAAATGGACGGCTAAATTCTAAGCCACTAAGCTATCATTGCTATTGATTGTAATTGGACATTTATAATATTTGTACGCTAAATCACTTTATTCTTTATCACTAAAACGGGTCCTTATCCATTAAGCGTTATGAGCTATAGGTGCTTATAATGAGCTCATTTAGTATATACTCGTACATACATACATACATTGTACGTACAGAGCAGTCTTTGACGGTATCTTAGTGCAATGGAATTCATTATTTTTAGTTTTATTTGCCGAGAACTTGCCTCGGCATTTGTTGGCTCCACCATATGGTTGCAATTTATAAGCAAATATACTTAGAACTATCGCGATCTATTGAGGAATCCAAGAGCAAGATGCGTTTAATGAGAATTCCTTTTTCATATTCTGTAATTTCATTGGATTTAGACAATACTGAGCTATTGAAATGTACATGTACTTAACTGTAAATGCATATTTGTCTATTAAATTTATAATATGGTCTTGTTCTACATTAGTTTATTGTCCCGAAGCCTAAGCTTTAAGGTGTTTTAACTGTTTTGTTAAAATAATCAACTTACGCATCATACGATTCCTGAATGCAATAAAATACTGCTTTCTCTCCTCTTACCATCACTGTGATAGTCCTCCCTCTAACCTTTACTAGCTAAGGCAAGTATCAATAATACAGATATGATCTTTCCGTACATTGAACACTTATATCTGAACTTAATTGCCCAGCAATGTCCACCGGACAGGGTTAGAGTGGGCGGTTATTGCGATCTGCAGTCACCATTTCAAGTTCCTCTGCCGCGTGTTAACTCGTCATTGATAGCTAGCGAAGTGGTCATTGCACATCCTACTTGGCAATTAAAGTTTAAACAGAATAAGGAGCGCGGGATCTGTATGCATGGGTTCTGTGACTGTGTGTGTGTGTGTGTGTGTTTGTATGTGTGCTGTGTGAATTGTATTATTTATCTCCAATATTCGGGATAAATAAATATGTACCTATATTATGGCACTTATATTTAGAATAGATTTAGAATGGAGATATTATAGCCTGTATACGTAACTTCACGCCTGTAATGCCCGCAGAGGTAAGCAGAGGAATCTAGTACACATTCAAATAATCTAGTAGGTACATTCCCACGTTTACATCACACTATTGAATAGGATATTTTAACTGCTATAAGATCTCATACACGCTGTAGCAATTGATATGTATTTGTACTGATTTGTACTCGGATGTCGAAAGCGTGGTAACACTCGTAAATATAAGCTCTATGGCATCCAACAACTAAAGGCGGCGACGGTTCTTAAGAAGAAGAATAACTTATTTTGCGATCTCCATATTTATGTGCAATTATAAATGCTTATACGCATAACTTAATAATATATAGTGTTATAATTGCATTAATATTTTATGGTTCCATGGTTGGACAGTCTGAGAAGTCCGAGTCCAAAGTCTCAGTTCCTCTTAGATTGTGAAAAGTTAATGGCCGTAATCTAACTGGCTGCTGGCTAAGTGCGGGTTGACAAACATCTTCTTTGCGATGTTTTCCATAACGATTACCGTAGGCAATATTTAAACTTAGAAAACGCACATAGCCTCGTGTAATTATAATTGAGAGCCACGGATTCGAAATTCAATGCCTAGAGTGTGGGATAGAATTCAGAACCAGTTGACTGTGACTGCTTTTAGTAGTCACGGGCTAGTACATTTTGCAGTGTTTTTATTTTCTTATAATCCACATCATGCAATCTGTCTCGATAACGTTGCAAATTCGTAACATGTTTTGAATATGCTTTCTATGTATGAAAATTAGTTAATTGCTCTATTATGAATAAAAAAAATTGTTAATTCAGAGAGTTCAAACGTAGCAATAAAATTGTTATTATTAGTATTTTTGGTTATGAATTACAATTTTAACAATCTAGGTATATGTTCATATGTGTCTTGCTTAATGGTTATTGATATCAAATTGTAAGATAATACAAAATATTTATGTCGACTCCATTACATTTTGTTCTAGAGTCCAGTGTAGTTACTATATTTCTGTGTATGTCTCAGCTAAGTTTACGAGCGCTGTCCTTCCGAGCACTCCTTGGTAGTCCGGCGGGCGAGTACCAAGATTTTAGATTCCAAGCAGAAGATATACCATTTGCTTACATGTATATTGCTGACCATATTATTGTTTCATTCATTAATAAATAAGATTTTAACTTTACGATTATCTCAAAGTAATTTTTAATTCTAGCTTTCATAATAGAATAGAATTGTGTTATGCATTGGCAGTTTTTGAAATATTTAAAAAATCGGTCACATGTATGCCTTTATTTAAATTATTGAGCGACTACCATTTAATACATATTAAAAAGACTTGTATCCCAGAACGATGAGAATGTGATAATATAGGTATCTAATAGTACTGGACATCAAAAGTATACAAAACGATTTTACTTCCACTGCTGACTAAACCGCTGAAACAGCTCTACCATATTTTGATAAGATATGCAAATACGAGTATAGCGATTTATCTATTCTAATATTTCAATGTCATGGCTTTTCTATTAAACTTGACTACTGGTATAGTGTGTATATTCACTGTGTATGTGCGGCGAAGTTTACGAGCACTGTCCTGTCGAGAACTCCGTGGCAGTCCGGCCAGCGATGGCTCCGAACATTCTAGTTTCAGTGCAGCATATTCGTATACCTCCTTTTTGTAACCTCCTCTGGACAATATATCATGTTTCGATTACAACGGGTTCCCAAATATCTTAGTTTGAATGTATTTTCTGTCTCTATGGAATAATAACAACCAACTATTCCATCGTAGGACTTAAAAGTAACAGGTGAAACGTGGGAATTTTCTACATTCCTCTGCCTACCTATTCGGGGATTACAGGCGTGATGTTACTTCTTCTTTTTAAATTAATATAACATAACATCACGGTATGTATGTATTTATGAAAATATATGATATCCTGATGTATTTTGTTTCTAGACTGTGCATTTCATATTTGGCTTTACGCAGTCTAAGAACGATGATTAATTTAGTTAACTACGTGCAATTCATTATAATCAAGTCATTGAAAAAAAACTGTCATGATATAAATATAATAGCTCTAAAGTCTGAATTTGTTATGTTCTACTTTAAGCAATGTGAGAGCGTCGCTCCATCGAGCCCTCCGCGATAGTTTAGCAAACGAAGTTTCTAGATTTAACAGAGTTGTTCCCGTTAGTTCCACGCTAGTCGCTTAATTTGACGGCGGGCATTATATGTTCGTAATCAAATTGAAAACTTTAAAATGCCGCTACCTGATCATTGTAAAATTTATTGTTATTATATTCATGAATTTAGTATAATATTATTTAAAATTCTAAACTTGAAATTATATTCGATATTTACAATTGAAAGGGACACTAAATAAAGATAGATGTTTAAAATGATGATGTTGTCCAATATTATGTGGTTATAACTTGTGTATGCTATTAGCGAAAGATACGAACGTCAAGGAACATAATCGTGGGCATATATCATAAATTTATGATTATTATAAGCTACAAGGTATATGACATAAATATCAATTAACATAATTTATCGGTTTTATTGCTAGGCGCCAATACCAACAAGACACCGCTTCCGATCTCTGGTCTCTTTAACAACCGCATAATTAATGTGCAATATTTGCAACAATTTAAATAATTTATTTATTGCCACTTATAAAGACATTCATTATTCCTGGGCAAATTTATGGTGAACGCCGTGAAACGTACCGCCTCGCTTAAATAGAATTACAGATTAGATTCTATTTAATCTGTAGGTGGTCTCAATAAAATAACAAATAAAGTGTTGTTTATTCACAGTGAAATCGATAAATTTTGCACTAGAATACTCACTAGAATACTTGAAATGATCTCTTTCTTTACCATCGCCGTGCATTAAATATGCGTATGCCCATAAATGGAAAATTGTTGAAAATATAAAGTTATCCAAATTACAGCAACTGAATTAAGACCTTTAGAATGACTACGTTTAAATTTTAATTTTGTTAACCATCCCGTTTGATCCAGCACAGATAAATAATTATGATGTTTTATCAATGTAAATATAAGATAATATATTTAAAAATATCAGTTATGAACACTTGAAAAGTTCACTCAAGGCTTTTATACTTAGGTATATTTACATTTAGCAATAACTGATTTTGGTCGCATTTTAACTTTGTTTTTCTGTTTACATAGCATTAAAATGACCCCTTGTTAATTTTCAAGATCATGGAATATTCTAAGAACGATATCACATCTATGTCGAAAGCTTGTTTGACCAGCAGTCTGTGCAAATCGATGATAACGATCTAAAATACTAGTGAAACTGGATGATTTCCACGTATGTATATTATTAGTGGCTTGACCGATTTTTATGGAAAGTTTTGGCTATATTTGGTTGGTCTGAGAATAGGTCGAACGAAGGCTTTTTTGTTACCCTTAAATAATAACGGTTGGCCTAACCAAAAAAAACTATTTTTGTCAGATGTTTTTTTTCCTTTTTTTAGATTTGCCATTAAAAATACGTATAGCCCCAAGTTTACCATGCTATCTTCACTTATTTTTTAATTTTAATTCGTTTATACGAATAATTTTCAAATACTTAAATCTCAAATTTTAAATAATTAAATCTTAGTTTCTCCAAGGTTTAAAACATTCAAACAAACTTACAACACGTTCTTTATTTTTTATTTAATAACCACTAAGAATAATTTTCACGGCAGAACAACGTTTGCCGCTTCAGCTAGTATTTAATAACAGTAATTATTCGACGACTATATCTTGCAGTGAATATTATCAGATATTATCGTAACAGCTGTAGATAACATTTAATTTAACATGAACATTGGATGTCTTATTAGTACTCTAGACAAAATCTTTAAACGATCGTGATAGGATTTGATGTGATTTGTAGAGGCACAAATATAAGAAATATGCTTTAAAATGGCAAGGTTAACTAATTCATACGCGTATATTAATGTAGAGAACACATGCGAGGACCCGCGCGTGCCGCTCATGAGTCGCGCCGCGAGATGGGACACCTCAGCGAGAACCTGTTTGATTGTTTACAAATACGCGTTTTACATTGACGCTTAAGTTTCTTTACGTTTTCTCACACATCTGAAATTCATAAGCAATATAAGTAAGACTATCATCATTATCAACATTTGTTTCCTTGATGGAAGCGAGTCTTCTATGAAGGTTAAGGCCATAATCTAACACGCTATTCAAGTTCGGGGTGGAAAATTTCTATAACATGAAAACAAAGACTATAATTAAATTACAGAAAGTTTCTCATGATATATCTAAAGTTATGTAAAATTACTCCTTGTCATTTCGGTGATTCAAACCAGGATATTAAAGTACAGGCCCTACAAAATAACTGCAGGCCAAAGTAACTGTTTCTCCGAGTATCGTCTTTAACTGCTCATTGTTTATGATAGTGAAAAATCGTAAATAAAACTTATAACCGCTTAAAAGTTTTAGAAGTGTCAGCTCGTTACAGAGATCACTTCTAGACCTTGCTGTCTTTTGTGCATTGTTTATTCGGAATTCGAAAACTAATTGAATAATTTCACATGCTGACACTCGAGTAGTATCTGTTGGCGGACGGGTGTTCATAATTTTTATTGATATGTTGTTTATTAACAATAAACTTTAAAGTTAATTTATTGATATGAGAAGGTTCGATAGTGATGGGAAAGAATTTTTTTGTTATCGCCTTGTAAATAACTTTGTTAAAAACTACATTGCGTAATTTTGCGCTGTAGTTCAAATTATATCGGTATGTTAACTCATTATTGTAACCTATGTCATCTTTACGTACGATTAGATCGTTTTTTGATTTAAAAAATCCTGCTGGAATGTTACGAGTCTTTTGTATCAAAACTGTTCGAGCGCACAAATCTGTCAGTTGCATGGTGAATTAAATTGGATTTAGGTACTTGATCATTTCCGGACCTACATAACATAGACGTACAGTATTATCTTCATTCTGGACTAATCAATCACAAGATTTGTGTTCTTAGGATTACTTTGATATATTTTCCATCGAAGCACTTGTTATAGGTGCGTGCTGAACAGATCGTGGAATAGTGGTTTAGCAAAACAGATCTGTAGGTTCTTTTAGGTATTTAACTAAAATAAGTTAATGAGGTCACGTCGTTCACTAGCCTATTGCGGAGATTTATAGCTGCACGTTAACCATTGGTGTTCGCGATTTTAATCGATTTTCTCGCCTATCACACAGATGTTAAATCTAATTTCACATGTAAAAAATTACGTATTTTTTAACGAACGAGGGATTTATTGTCATATTATGTAGTTTCAAGTTAATCTGTTCATAAAATATTAGTTTTTGTGTTGAAAGGAATTCATTTCATTTTTTAAAGAATAGTGAGATTTTGAGAATGGGACCATAGCTGGGCAGGTTAGTTTTCTTTCGTCAGTGGATTAAAGATCCCATGGAGTTAGAAAGTGATTGAAATAATTCGGGTACAAAAAGTACTTAATCAAGTAAATTTATTTAAAATGTCAGAAAAGGATACTGTAAGTCAATGTAATTCAAACAATATTCAGCTTCGCGTCGCTTCAGACATCGGCCGCGACTAATTGCCCGATAAGTCGTCGATTCGCGTCTCGTTTTAATAAGGTGCGCTGTGCGCTTGTACGTGTGGATACCGATGGAATGCCACGGTCATGCGTCGTGGTGTGAGAGTAACACCGGTGTGTGCGAATGACGTCTGCCGCACGGCTCATCGACCAGTACACGCAGACCTACGCCACTGGTCACAACGTTACAATTCTCGCTGTTCCCGAGGAAATAAAACGGTCATTGGAAGCTCAAGACTACGTGGGCAGGTTACACAGTAACTACGTGATCGTTGTTGCCACGTGAACTCGTATCGTTCTCGGTGTTTGTGTGTAACCTCGATTCGAACACACTACGACGGAACATTGTGGGCATAAACACGTAGTAATTCGCGAATATCATTAGCCTAATGAATATATGCCTCGAGGAGGAGCAACTGTATTCGCCGCGATGCGATTAAATATTAACTCATACGGATGTGTATACATACTCACTGTTCTTATTGTGAATATACATTTGTTTTGTTCATGAAATAGATACATTTATCTGAGCGAAGGTGATTATTTCTTGACTCGGTTTATTGATATGCCCGGTAACAAAAGTGCGAAGGAATTGACTCGGGTAACAAAGGGCTCACTTTATGTTACTGTTCGCGCCGTATATGCGAGCTTTTCCCACGGTTTGTCTGTGTGTCCACCCCCTACCCACATCTGCCTCCCGCAACAGTCAGGGTTGGGAAAATAACATTTTTGTTGCGCAGCTACAAAAAAGATTGTATGGATCCCCTTTCTACTTTTAAATATGAGGCTGATAAAGAGACGTTACAATATACATACCTTGTCCGTTTGTCACATTTTAATATCCAAGAATATCCCTGTAAAATCTCTTTATGGTCATCTGGTTAATCAATATTTCATTGCATTTGCAATCTACACACTTGCTTGGAATCTACTAGCTAGCCCCAACAAGAGCGGTATCACACGAGGGAATCAATCAAAACCCAAGTAGACACCGTTATTATATAAATAAATATTTTGGTGTACATTTCACGAATGTTTAATCTTTAGTTCTATATAAACCATTTACAAGTACAGAAAGCATGAAGCAAATCTCACTACGCTGCTTCAAAACGATTTAACAGGTATTGCCGAGGATGTCGTAAACGGATAAAACTCAGTCCAATTGTCTGTGGCATTCCAACGCCGCGTCTCTGCCGTGTAGAGGACGAGTTTATTCTCTGTTTACTTCAGGTGCCAACCCTAGGATTGGCCAATGTTTGTAGTTCAGTACGGGTTTAGCATTCAAAGTGGCATCATCCTCCCGCGACATTATACTTTCATATTTATTGCGAAAACGCCTTATGTCACATATTCTAAAAAGGCAACCGTATACATTTGATAAAAAAACCTCCGATATCCGATCAACTGAGCGATGTTGATTTGGTTTTGTTACTTATAGATTTTCTTTTGTACAATATATGTTTTCGAAACTCAAGTATATAATTTGCCTTAATTATAATTTAACTTGCTCTGACAATAAAGGAAAATATCCTAGGTTAACCTGTACGCTATAGGGTACTGCACATTATTGCCTAAGGAGTGTAAAATCTGCCTATATGTGCAAAGCCACCTGGGGGGCGATTGGACTTAAATCTTCTTACTTTGAGAGGACACCTACATAGTAATAGGGTATGTCCCATAGCGTTGAGATGATGATTATGATGGTGTAGGGAATAGAATTAGGTAAAGAAAATTTGGCTCATGTTCACTACGTCGCAACTACATAAAATGATATTTCCCCTGATCGTGAACATATAAATAATTGGCGTTAAGATAAATAAAACATTTAAATTATTATCATCTTTTATTCATTTTTATGACATGAGCTCAATATAAAAATGTCTTAATATAATCTAAAACTTCTTTATAATCTAATAAATTTAATTTAATTGGAAGAAACGAAAATTAATATCTAAATTCACTAATAATACACAAATTAATTTACAGATGGACGATGCAATAACATTTGTTACGACGAATTAAATAAGACTCGAAACAGGGAGCTTTACAATCTTGGCATCTAATAAGCGCATCCAAACAGGAATATTCAGTCCAATAATGTACTTTAATAGAGTTTTATAAAGGATCTATTCTGGCCCAGTTCCAACTGCTGTGGTCGAATACACATAAATTCGTAGGCATGTGTCTGTACGGTTCAAACGTAAGCAGATACATTTATCAATATAGATATGCACATATATGTATGTGGGTACAAATAAAATTAATTTGAGGGCGAACGACTCGGGAGTCGTCTCGTGCGTTATTTTCGTCGCCACCTTACGCGTCGACAATTATTCGGGAATTTCGAAAGATCACCCTGGAGCGCCGGTCGTTGCCTCTTCTGACTAATTCTTTTGTTTTTGGCTACATCACTCCAAGATGACTTAAACATAAAATGCAAAGATTGTTCAGCGTTTATCGCTTTAGTTTTATTATATTTAACCACATGTGCAATATTAAACTGTTTTGATTTGTACATGGATACTGGCATTGTAATGTTCCAAGTGACATTATGATGTAAAGGGCATTCATTAAATGATACACGTGCATCTCGCTCAAGTAAAATTGATAAACATTTGAATGTTTACGATCTCCAAAGAGATATGATCGCGTTCGGCAAATTGCAGACGGTAGGTCCGTTTAATATCGATTCGAATCGCTAAATTCGATTCGAGTAGCCGACACGTAATATCGATCTGGCGCAACACGTACCTACACGCCACGAGTAATTTGGACGCTGCTAATTATAGTTGCTATTGCGGTTATAATAAGATCTTCCCAACTTCCCAGAAACGAGGCCGCCCGCTTTATTAATATTTATCCGATACACGCCGAATGCTCAGTCCCAAGCTAACTGACGCAGTCAAAGAAAACATGCCGGCCAGAAATAAAGTCGTAAAGTACCGGAACGGTTTGAATCGGTGTTCTCGGTGTATATATGTGGTTATAAATGCACAAAAACTATCGATGGAAAGGCGATTGGAGAAAACATTCAATTTTATTGACATAAAACGATAACATGAATTTGTTTCTCGTGAGCGCGTGGTCGCCATAACTTGTCGCCATAACGTTTTTTTAAGAAGCTATTTAAGAATTAGTTTTTAGTGTAAAAATATTACGTTAGGATAATTATGTTCAACCAATGGCAGTTTGCTCATAACTACAAATGTTTCTGGATATGAATTAATGATTAATTCAAAGTAAACTGAGTTAAGCTTTAACATGAAGTATATTTCAGTTATAAACAACCTCTAACACTTTCCCAATGCAATATACATTTGTTCGATTAACATCTTACATAGATAAAAAATAAGTACGAGAATTGAGTTAGTTCAATGAAAATAAAAATAGAAAGTAATATACAGTAGAAAACTAATCAGCCAATGCACACGATATACCGAAGTGGCATTTAGTAGAACATTGCCTGTCTGCGAAGCGCCCTGTCTACGAGATATTATTAGCTATCCAGCATTAAAACTTAAAAGATTGGTCTCACTGCAGAAACGTAGTGTTATTATTTTTTATTTTTAGAAATATATTGTAACCGAATATACCTAACTCAAAAGTCAATAATATCTATAAAGTTTATTAATAATTACGTTATATTTTGAACGAACGTAGTCCAAACGATTTCTACCAATACTTTCCTCAAATTCCATTTCATTTGTTTTCCCACGGGCCATTTTTTTCCCCATAAAAAAACTTTGCTGTTAAGCTGTCCGAAATGATTTTTGAAGTTACAGATAATTCCATTGCATCACGTAACTTAATTAACATAAATTTGTATAAGATTCGAAATTTGAAACTGCGATGAATTCGCAGATTAATCGTTCGCCTTCGGCTTCCGTAGAAGCCGAAGCGCACGCGCATATTGCACGGACACGCACGCAACATATTTCGGTAACGAAAGACAGACGTGCCTTCCGGGAAAGTAAAATTTCTCATTGATCGATACAAATTCATATAATAGTCGTCTCATTATTAAGTTTCGACCACTTTAAGAAGAACCTTATCGCTAAATAACGTTATTAATAATGCAACACAAACAAAGGATCTATCTAAACAAACCAACTATCCATTTTTGTTCTATAACAATGAATACTCATAATGATCCAATATTTTACCACAGACAATATTTTACCCAAACTGCAACCTCGCTGCAATCGACGGGACCTCATGGAAAAGGACCTCCGCTAGGTCAGAAACCAGTCAGTTTAACCCAAAAAAACATACTTGAGTTAAGCCAATCCTGTCCCACGGGAGCTCGAGAGTTTTTAGTCCCTCCGACTACCAGGAGGACTGAAATTTAATGTAAAGGTTGGCGACTGACGACAACAGACACCGACAGCACCAAGGCGGGGTGACATCACAGTGGGCAGTCAAACCCCTGAGACGGCCCGGGAATTCTCGACGCACGAACTTTCGCCGTGTAAGCATACTTCGCCGCAGCATAAGAGACAGTCACGTACGTACGAATTAAGCTAGTACATCAATTATTCATGTACATGGACACTCACGAAACGTTTAATAGTAAAATATTACACGTATCTACATATATCCATTGCAACGTTGTCAGACCAGACACATTTACAATGGCTCCGTGAAACCAGTAACAGATGCCAATTTACATAACCTATGTATTTCACATCCACATATGGTAATCCGAATTATAGGTAAATATTTCGTGATTGATGTTTAAATGTTCATTGTTGGTATTATAATACGCGGCCCGCGGTCGACGGTGCTGGACGCGCTGGCCACTTGCCAACACTCCGGCCTCAAATTGATTTTGCCACTGTTGTACCAAAACTCTTTGCCCGATGTATTCGAGCTGTTAATTAATATTCATTTACTATAGAAAATTATGTAATGTACGCTCATGTGTTACAATATTTAACCAATCAAGTGGTAGTGGTACTGGTACGTAGGTACATTCTGCGACTTCACTTACGAAGATATCATCCAAAGATCTTATTATTTATGTTATCTGTTTTAATACAAATCATATATAAGATTACTATAGATCCTTGCGACAGGTAACTACATAATGGAATATTTAAATAAATAAATAAAAATAAATATTATTAATTTAGAACGAAATTGGTAAGAAGCTAGTTTTAATCTAGTTTGTTACTTACACCTGCACTGCATTTTCTTGATCGCTACTCAAGCTTTATTAACTAAAACATTCGTATATCCTTTTATAATATGTGCGTATCTATCTAGAATAAATCAAACTGGTGATTAGCAGCTAAAGTAGCAGCGGTTTTGGGGATGTATCATTGTTAAAATATTATTGTAATATTTACAAACAATAAAGGCAATTTACGAAGATGTACAAATCGCTGGAATAACTTACGCGATGATACAGTTTGAACTTTTATCCGCGACGGCTGGTATTGTCGTAACCTAAGACACGTTGCACGTCTGGCTTGTCGCCAGTTCACTTTGCTTTAAATTGCTTCCACCTCTCAGATCACATGCTTTTACGTATAAAGTTGCAAATTCATCAGGAATTAGCACTTTTAAAATGCTCTCTATCCTGTTGACAGAGCTGAATTGGTTTTTTGCTGCATTATCACATAATTCAACGTCGAACAAGACTTTGTTAATACTGTCAGTACTATGTCAGTAACCCGTGTGAAAAATATCAACGAAGCTCTAGTGTCGCCAACTAGCCGTCCGAGCTGTCATTAGTAAGAATATTGTGCCACTACCCTCATTAAAGAACGCTCAATTTGATAATGCTGGTTTTAGTAAACAATAAGTAGGTATAACATGATGCAGGCGTTCATTCAGGTTCATATTGTAGGCACAGCGGTAAATTTGTTCATTACATCACAACACAAGATAACTTTTTTCCTTGTTTCCTTGCAACCTTACTTGTCAATACTATGATAGAAAAGAGATCTGTGACAAAGTAAATTTATTTAGTTGTGTTAGGCAAATAAATAAATTTTCAAACGAGGCAAGTATATATTTTCTAGGCAACCATACTACATCTTAGGCTGCATCTCGCTTTCCATCAGATAAGCTAGCAGGTTAACGCAAGCCTTTGCTGAATGCAAAAAACATTCCAATTATAATATTTCAAATATGTCTTGGCTAATCGTTTGTTGAACATTGCTGCGTAGAGTACAAAAGTTTTCGATTCCCCTTAAAGTAATTGGTGGTAGTGAGCTTCCGAAAGAGATTCATAAATTATGTTGCTAAGATACACGGGCTGCATGTATTGGTGCTCTTCGGGTGTCGTAGCAAGCTTATTTCCACTGGCCGTATGCCAACAGTCTCCGCTTGAAATTGCTTTTACTATACACTGTAGCAATGATATCATGCCACTGTATGGGATACCCGAGGTTGATATGTGCATATCCCGTCTTGTGTACTACGAAACACAGCAGGCTACTTTACACTGGTTTTATTTTGGAGACAAAAAACATCTGCTTGATCATCGCACATTAACCTACTGGTTACATTTGTCCATGTTCTTTAACTAAATAATTTTATAAAATCATTTCGTTGATGTCTGTCCTATTTAAATGACTGTGTCGTTGGTTAAGTGGTTGCAAGCGTGACTGCTGACCGAGAGATCCCGGGTCGGGTACTATTGGATGTTTCTTAGGTTTCCTAGTATTGGTTCGGACCTTAGACTTGTGCTCGGGATATGACGATTGGCTCACCACCAGTTCAATGATGGGACGTGAGATGGTGAGATGTGGTTTTGAGGAGTTACAGTCGTGACGTTACGTTTCTAAAATCGCATTAACAATTTGAAGCTATGAATTAAATGTGAACAAAGCGTGGCGACTTCAAGACTCGTTTGAATCGTTTAGCGACATAGAACAGTTTCTTCTTCATCTTTCTATCTGTCCTATTCCTTTATTATTCCTTTTTCCTTTGATGAAAAAATCTCTCCTTTTTCGCTGCTACGTAGACAAAGTATATATTAGGTTTTATTAAATCACACTTTTTTCTGTCTATTTACAAATAATTTACCATGTACATGGGCACAATTGTTATTGTATGTACCACTGATTTGGACAAATCTCTACTTGGAATTAGCAGACTTGGAGCATAATGTTGGACGCGTTAGTGACCAATTACCTATACTATTTTTTAGTCTCGTTCAAGTCTATGACTAATAAAGTGTTCACAATTGGGGCGATGTTAATTACCTTGACAAATTGCTTGCAATCTGATATAGGGGCCAAGATTAAAACCGCTGGTATATGAATATTAAAATTGACTTATAATTATTATTATCAATGGTAATATTATTTAGGTCCTCGTTTTGTGGAACATCTTGGTAACAACAGCGACTTATTGCTTTAAAATTTTCCGTTGCAACTCCTACACCCTCCAACGCAGCGTATAATCTCGTGCCAAGTGCAAGTTGTTTTTCTTGTTTTATACAAAAATACAGATGCGTATTGCGGCAAATATATTAGTATCAACGACGAAATTACTTTTATAATGTTACCTGTATATGTTAACATTTTAATTGACGTAATCGAAAAAAGTTATCAATATCACCACGATAACATATTCACGAGTGAAACTAATTATGTAGTTGAGTTTAATCTCGTAACTGCAAATTGTTTTTGCAAAACATTTCATAATCCCATATAACAAAATCCCAAGTCGGTTCGTGAAACCAGACTAAAACTTGAACACAATAACAACTCTAATATAACAAACAAAACTGAAGGTGCGCGTCCGATCATTACCGTCCCGAATTCCAATGACCCATTTGATCCACTCCTTTTCTTTTTCGCCTCGAATTTAATCAAATTATAGGTTGAGGCATATTATAATATTTCAATACTGCTCGACCGATACCGTTTGGGGAATTTTAGCTTTTTATTATTCAATTCCTTTTTATATAATTTGGATGGTCTAGACGGAACAAAAAAAATTTGAAAGGGTTTTGGTACTACTGCTGATCTTTTAAACTTTTAATAGTTGGAACTCTTTTTGATTGTTCGTTTCGTCAGATATATTTATTGACTGCCTCGTTGGTCGTGTTTGTTGCGAGTGCGACTGCCGAACAAAATTTTCTAATTTAGATTTTCTAGTAGTGGCTCGGAGTCTGGCTATGTGCCCGGTATATGGCAATAGGCTCACCACCTATGCCATCTTGGGACTTAAAAGTAACTGGTGAAACGTGGGAATGTTCTACATTCCACTGCCTACGTGAAGTTACTCAGTTACTTTACCTTGTTATTATTGTTGCCTGTTTAAAAAGTTAATTCTCCTCTGGAAGTATCAGTTGTGTTAACTGAAAGTTATCAATGTCAAGATAATATTTTTCACATTTCACTCCTAATCGTATTATCGGCGCTTGTTAATCGCCCTGTTTTGGTCAAGACTGTAAATTTGACAGGTTCTAGATATATAAATTGACATTGTGTGTGTTTTGATTTCAAAACAGTGTTGTCAACAAGAGCCGTCACGGCGCGTAACCGTTTTGCTTGTGAATGATTGTATAGTCAGTTTACTATACTGTGGTGTGCGTCGCGTACGATAATACAATAATAACAATGTTGTGAATATGAAAATGTTGAGAGAATTGTACAAATAGCTAGAGAAGTTCTTTCAACGAACAATATAGCTAGATGTTTATCACTTGTGGTTTGAGCACCGCGAGCCACGCGTCGGGCGCCGGGGGTCGCCGGTTCCACGCTTCGTCTATCAGGAAGACTGACTGTGTCGTGCTAGTGAGTTCGCTAGCCCACACCATCCCACCCACCCCAACCCCGACCCCACCACGCGGCATCCGGTAGACGCAACAGTTACGATAAAAACCATTGTATGTATTTTTATAGTATCGGTGTGTACAATTGTAAATAGCGATTAATTTTAGTGGGTTGTACAATTTTATTAAAGAGCAAATTTTTGTTCCTATTAGATGGATGTGCGCCTCTATGTCATTTTTATTTGAATGAAGAAGTAACTGAACGTTCTGACTGAGATAGACTAGCTCACCCTTACCCCCCTGTCCCATCTCCCGTTTACAATTTCGTACCTTAAGAAGATCGAAACTATGTATTTAGTATTGGTACTCATAACACTTTTGATACCGCAGTTCTCGTTACGAAAACTTTGTTCCTGTAATCAGTTATTACATAATATGTTAAATGGTATTAATATTTTTCCAATGATCGTCATAATTTATAATTGCATACAAAAATTGGTCAACAGATTCATGTAAGTTATTTAAACTCGTCAAAATTCAAAAGATGGCAATGTATTAGTCCTGTTGTGTTGTCAGTGTCTTTGGCATACGTTATCGGATTATCTCGGTATGGTTGTTAATATTAATAAAGATGTAATTTTTCTCGAGTAAAAATGGAACGGGTGACGACACCTACTTCTGAGCCAGTCACGTGACTGTATAATAATACAGTATAATAGTATGTACATGGAGATTTCTGTGCTTAAATGCAAAAATGAGTAAAATAAAGTATGAAAAACGGGGTAAATTATTTCGAAGTGAGCTGGACCGGTCGATCCCCGCATAGTTAGCAGCGCCCCCTAGTCCGCACGTCGAGCGACGTGCAATCACCTTAGAATAAGATGAAGACTATTTAAACAAAATCTATTTAAACAACGATTAATTTTTTTTTTGTAATTTTTATTGCAATAATTATATTTTAATGTGTATTGTAATAAATGCGGATCAAATTTTATGATTTTTTTATTTTTCCACCATAACTTACTAGTCAGAATGAATACTAAATATGTATGAATGAATACTAATAGAATCATGGATGATTTAAAATTGATTGAAATACATATGTAATATAACGACCTTCAATGCGATATACCTACTATCTTTCGTCAATGATTTCTTACAAAACCTCGTCCTGTTTAAGGGGTTCATACATTGTTCATATGCCGACGGCGATACGTGGAGTTATTCGCAAGTCTGCTGTAAACTGTTCTCGAATTTTCTTCCATCACTTTTTAGACTGTTTCTGTAGTTTTTCTCACGG